>JANHZT010001812.1:44994-56182 GCA_032468215.1 Stegonotus admiraltiensis | reverse complement strand
AGAATAGAATAGAATAGAATAGAATAGAATAGAATAGAATAGAATAGAATAGAATAGAATAGAATAGAATAATAACAAAGTTGGAAGGGACCTTGGATGTCTTCTAGTCCAACCCCCTGCTTAGGCAGAAAACCCTACACCACTTCAGACAAATGGTTATCTAACATCTTAAAAAGTGATGGAGCATTCACAACTTCTGGAGGCAAGTTGTTCCACTGATTTAATTGTTCTAACTGTCAGGAAATTTCTCCTTAGTTCTAGGTTGCTTCTCTCCTTGATTAGTTTCCACCCAATGCTTCTTGTCCTACCCTCAGGTGCTTTGAAAAATAGCTTGACTCCCTATTCTTTGTGGCAGCCCCTGAGATATTGGAACACTGCTATTATGTCACCCTTAGTCCTTCTTTTCATCAAACTAGACATACCCAGTTCCTGAAATTCATTTAACACCAAGGCCTCTCCCATCTTCTCTTTTTTTTTTAACTTTGTTCTCCCACTTCTATCAGCCAACTTCATCTACACAACTGGCAAAAGATCTGGGGAGAGTTTTGTTGAAAAGAGTTTTGTATTAGTAATGCTCCATTTTTATCAAATTATCCTAGAGGGAAAAAAATACACCTTTGTGTTTAAAAGTAAAAATTATCCTCTTTTCTGTGTCTTATTTTGCCTGGAATGGCACTGTATACATGTATGTTTTAGAGATTATCCCCTTCCTCACCATGCATTTTTATTGGTAGAACTTCCTTACATTGATGGAAATCGACTGCTTCTGTGTTAATCAGTTATTTAACAGTTTAATGGTAATATAGTGATTAATTAGCTAGTTTATATCATTCTGCTTTTCTAATTTTGTTCCTCAAATGTGTGGTTTAATCTACAAATAATGTTTTTATATATATTAAAGAATAAATGAATTAAACATGAGTTAAGATAATTATTTTGTGTATTACTCTGTGTTCTTGATAATTTCAACTAATATATTTAAATAATTATATGTAAAGGTAGTTAATCTGTTTAGATAGAGTACAGGGAGGCAGTAGTATAAGAGAGGAACTCCATCTATGATTATTTCTTTAGTATTTTCACCCAGATTTCAATATCTTTTATTAAAACTAATTTCTTCGATAACATAATCAAAGTTTCATAATCTGAAATTGATGTAAACTTTACAAAGGACAACTCCAATGAATCTGGTGCCAGGTACAAGATATACAATGCCTAGAATTTCAGTGTGAAATTCAGTGTGAAAGCATGATGCATAGAATAGGGCAAGATTTTGTTCATAAATGTATAATCAGTGTTGGAAAACAGCTGCCAGGGGTTGGAGATTTATTTGATCATACTCTTTAAGTGGTCCTAAATAGACCTGACTGAATTGTTCCTCAACCCTCAATTCATTTAAGTGAATTCTTGTGATTCTTCATTTTTGTTTATTTGAGCTCCTTATAGATTCATATTGGAAGATGTACTGGAAAGCTCTGTGTATTTCCCACATAATATATTTAATGAGCTCCCTAGATATCGGGGATGCTTTCCCCTGAATCTAGCATTTCAATTTTAAGACTAGAGGCAACTCTGCATTTAAAGAATTCATGCTTCAGAGAATTCAAGGTCTCCAAATTCTCACCTAAATACTAGAAAAAAAGAGTTGCATCTATCAGCCTTATAAGAAGGCCCAGACTAAAAAACCAGGCCATATAGGTCTAAAGCTATTTATTAGAAAAGCTATAGTAAGAGAATCTTGCAAATCTAAATGCGTTTCCCTCCTCTGTCACTTTACCTTCGTGTAGATTAGGAATTATCTCGGGTTTTCTTTAAGTTTATTTCTTGCAGTGGGATCAAGCTTTGCTTGTCTGATCATTGCCGTGACAACAGATCTTCCTGCTATATTTCAAGGCCATTTTCTGTCCCCTCCATGGCATCTTGCCAGAATTCTAGAACTCTAATCTTGAAGAAAACTTTCTTTTCAGAATGATGGAGTTTGAGGATATCGCCAGAGCATGCCTTAGTATCTCGTGTGCAGCCTTTGAAGCATGCTGAGGTTGTGCTATTAAACGGAGGCATCTGCAGGGAGAAAGTTAAAAAAGTCAAGGCGGCCATGGCTGTGTGATTGAAGTTGCATCTCTTTTTATCATATACATGCAATGGCCATAATAAAGAGGTGGACCCTTATATCTTGACTTTTAATAACTCCCAGTCCTGTAGATGGTGCAAAACTGTACTACTGATTTTAGCAGTATGGTTTTCAGGTAAAAGAAAGGACACATAAGAATGGAAATGGAAACACAGGGCCTTGGTGAGATGAAATTCTTCCAATATTTTCCCTTTAAAGCCCTCCCTCTGCAAGTTCCTTAAAGATATTGGACAGGTTTGGTCTCCTTCCTTCCACTGAGGCACCCGCATCCTTAAAAGATCTTCCATAGCCTCCCTTCTGGTCAGAAGAATGAATTGAAGCTCCTATACCGAAAAGTATTTCTCTGCTGTATTATTACAGCCTTCCTGACAGGTAACTACGCTAAGTTTCTTTTTTTAAAGTACAAATGCCAACATTTGTTAATACAAATGTTAGTACAACATGCTAACATTTTGTGGACAATCTCGAGCAGTGAGAATGAGTTTTCTTCTTGCACAATAGAAAGACACTTGACATGGCCATATAAAACAGAAAACATGGAGCTCCCAACCCCACATTTTGCAATTCCCAAAGAATGGGCTACAGCTGATATCCTTGGTATCAGTTCTGTCCATGTGATGTCTCATGTGATCCATGGGTAAGTAAAATGGGAAAGCTAATGCAGCTTGGATTTGTATAGTATTTTAATACAATAGGATGAACAAGAACGGGGCTTTTCAAACTGTTCCATAGAATCCTAGAGTCTGAAAGAACTTGAACAGAACTTTAGGATCTGCTGATGGCCTCTTATCTAAGTAATAACCAGTTCTCACTTTGCATAGCTTTTTTGAGATCAGCCAGTAAATAAATACTCTAAAAGTATTTGTTAACTTTAACAAAAATTATAAAGCTGATTAAACTTAGGAAATGAATAAAAACATCCCTCCTGAAAAATGTAATGAAAAATGAAAATGTTTTCAGTACCACATTTAAAAAACAAAATGAGAAAATGGATCCTGTCCAGTGATAAGTGAGCAGCCTGGTGAAGAGAACTGGAAATTAATCTGGGGAGACATTACAGCAATTACAAAATACACGCAGCACAGTCATTCAACACAAAAGACAGGTTTTTGATCGTTCTGGGGGTTAACACTAGCATAAGTGATTGAAAACAGAAAATAATCCATCTTTGGTGAAACATTAATAAAATATTACTGATGTGTGACAATGATATAGCCACTTGTAATTCAAAACTAATGATGGGAGAATTCATTACCAATTCCCCATATTTGGTTGGTTCTTAGGTTTAAGAATATTCTAGACTAGTGTTTCTCAATCTTGGCAACTTTAAGGTGTGTGGACTTCAACTTTTGAGTTGAGTTGCCAAAGTTGAGGAACACTGGTCTAGATGTAGTGGATGAGCTAGATAGTATTGTGACTATTCCAATACCGAGCTTGAGAAATATGAAAACAGTCTAGAGACAGCACAATAAAAAAGGCCAAATTTGCAGACCAATCCAGAACCCTGCCTATTTTTCTACTTAACATGATATTGCTGTTTATGGTGAAAGGAGGTCTCTGTGTGTGCATGCACGCACCTTTCACATTCACAATCAGAAAAGAGAAAGAAAAGTTCTTTGGCACATTTTATAAACATGACTTGTGATATCATGAAGCAAGCAGGGCAGCATGGTGACAAATACTATTTCAGTAAACAACGTCTGAAAATAACTTTTTTTCATATATGCACACATACATATATCAGGCATAGCATACATCATCACCTCACCTTTCCTGAATAGCCATTGGAATCATGCCAATGTGTGCTGTGTTTGTGACCCAGGACAATTTTCCATGAATCTGAAGAAACAGAGCTGCATGTTTCTCCCACTCCTTGATCACCAACTTCAAGATTTAAAGAGTTAGAAATTTGTCAACAGAGAAATAAAACACAGTGGATATTCTTTTATATTTCTACAGCTTTGAAGGATTTGACAAAAGGTTTTGTTCACATAAAGACTTTAGATTTTAGCTTCAAATGAGCTAAATCCTTGCAAAGTTTGTTAATGAGTTGTACTGTCTTGAAAAATTCGAGAGAGGGAGGGAGGGAGGGAGGGAGAGAGAGAGGAAGAGAGAGATTGATTGATTAGTGGTCTTTGCTTTCCAGTATAACTATCAACAGACTGGCCTTTGGTCAGATTTTCCAGTAAAGAAACATTGACAGTATTTGTCTTCTGACAGCCTCCTGGGTGTTGAGGAAGAGAGAGAAAGAAAGTAGAAGGCATCAGGGAGAAAGGGAAAACCTTGGGGGGAACTGTGGTGTGACAGAGAAGGTGAGAGAAAGGGGTGCTAGTATGTAATTCTCAACCAATTACCTCTGAAGGAATATGAATGCAGATCTAGACAGACCGAGAGATCTCTCTGAGTGGGGTTACCCATTTCTGTGCTGTGATGGCAGAAAATGGATGATAGGTTCTTTCTCCCTTTGCTCCCAAAATTCAAAGCAGGGATCAAGAAATACTTTAGGATCGGGATCATAATGTTGGACTGCGATAAAACCTTCTTTTTCCTAAGTAACACACTTTATTCTTTAATTGGTCGCTTCCTTCAGAGAAAGTGAAAATAATACTTTGACTTGGAAAAGGACATTAGGAAAAAGTGTCACATATAACACACTCCACAACACACTCCACTGATGGCGGCTTTTAAAATCTATTAAACTCTAGGAAATTCTAAACGCCTTTCATTTAATCTGAGCCTTCCCACTCAATTTAACTTTGGCTGCTGCTAAAACAAAAATAGTTACCGCCATCAATGGGCTTGCTTTAAATGATAAATGTTTGGAAATCCTGAGTGGAGATTGATGATAATGAGGAAGAGGAGGAGGAGGAGGAGGAAGGTGGGCTTTGTACTGTGCCGTTCAGAGAGGTTTTTTTTCTTCTTAGTACCCAGCGGTGGAAGGCTATCCTGTATCACCTCACATGCCAACATTACGAATTCTGCTGCTTTCTCAGGCAGAAAAAAATGTCCTCCCACTCTGATCTGTTAGAGGAGGAAAAAGATTCATTTTCCCAGAGCTGTAGAGGGAGGCTCCTGCTGTGTGCAAAGGAGAAGGAGTAAGACACACAACTTTGTCTTTTCCTGCCAAATCATGCCACTGGAGGTGGCTTTAGGCTGCTGAGACTTAGGAGAGGATGTGTCCAGCTCTGTTTCCTGACTGATAACAGTAGCCGGCCCCTCCAACCGGATGTTATGCGTCCTGGGGCTACCTTTATATTTAAGCAAAGGGATGAGGAAAAATCACGACTTGTTTATACTTCAAGAAAAATAAAATCGCTTTCTTGCTCTCTGTGAACACATATAGATGGCTCCCTGAAAGAATAACATGACGAAAATACAATGTCCCGCATCCCATAGCAGACCTTGTATTTGAGTGGTGGGGGTCTAGAAAACCCAATATAGATTGCAGCCTTTTTTTAAAAAAAATCAGACACCCATGCCTCATTTCCTTTCGCTTGCTTCTTCACTTTGATGGAAGGGTATCTAAGACAGAAGTCATCCCTGAAATAACTTTCTAGTCAGATCAAACTTTATGTGTATAGACAACATCTTATGGTACAAACCTGCCTTTTATCAGAAAAGAAGCCAAGGGTGATGACAATATATACAAAGCAAGAGTATAAAAACCAGCTTTTAAGACATACAGTACATCATTATTACCACCACTAGTATAAAAAGGCAACCTTCAGGTGCACGTTCCTTAAAAGTAATTTACCAACACTGAAATTAGAACTCTCCAACATGGCAAAAGGCATTTTGCTTCTTGAGATGGACAAAAACATAGTGCTCTTTATTTCACAAACACAAGGTGGTTGAATCTTACTTTACTTTTGGCAGCAGGACAGTACTCTTCACTATACTATATTAAATATATTTTTATTTCAAAGTTATAGGCAAATAACAATATTCATACATCTATTAAGTGATAAAATATAATCAGATAAAATCTAATCTAATTTAAATCCAATTAAAAGTATGTTAATTATATTAATTAAACTGAATTAATAAGATTGCTCTTCACGGGCTGAATAATTTCTATTACATTGAGGATTAGTTTGTTGACAAGTTTTAGAACGTTCTGGGGGCCCATACATGCCGCCTATGGTGGCATTATAGCCTTCCACTTTTGAAAGACCATGTTAAGTACTGCCTTAAGGATTTATATAGAATTCAGGGATTGAATGGAAATAAGCTAGGGAAGACTGGTATGAAGCATGCCATTGTAAAGAACTGTCCTCTTGTAGAATAAGCTGTTAATTTTCCCAGAGGAAAATGCTTCCTTCTGAATATGTCTCATGTCTATGACAATGCTCTCTAAATCACAGAGGGTACTATTAATTGGCAGCACAAGCATAGAGTAATTTTGATGAAGCCATTTTGTTTTCATGTGGTCTCTTAAGACTAAGATGTCTTTCATCGCAGATACCTTCACATTTTGTCCTCTTCCCACCCATGCCCTTTCCTTTAATTTACAGTAATTTCTAGGGGCTTATCATGCTGCAACAAATTTTGGAGAGCACTGAAGCAATGAGGACATTAGTCCTGTTATTATAGTCTCTTTCAGGAAGGAAATTCCATTATTTGCTTAGATGATGGGTATGGCCCCCAAATAATACTTGACCTGCCCTTAAGGCCCTAGAGTGTCTGTGTATTAGCCTAAACTGAAGACAACTGAGAAACCTAAAAGCTATTGGAGGGTGGAACCCTGAAACTGAACTGCATTCCTATTTAATTTGTTGATGAAAGATCAAAACCAAGAGATCCCCAAAGAGGAAGTATTTGGCAGGAGAATGGGGGAAAATGGTATCTTGACAGCCATTGCTTTGACTTAAAGTACCCAAATTTAAAAATAAATACAAATTATCCCACTCCCGCCAATTGTATATTTATCTGAATTTTTAAATGATGCTTGAATGTTTAGGATTACAGTGCATACGAACCATTGACCTAATGCAGGCAACTAAACATGCATGTACTGCTGGCTATAAGAATGTGGCTGTAAGAATTCTGGCATGTGGCACAACTTCAATCAATTTCCTCAGCCAACATGTGGCACTATTCATGCAAAAGTGGAAAGAAAAAAACTTCAGAAGCACAGAACAGGTCACTGGATTGCACTGTTAAGTAATGCTTGCTGATTCTCAGATTCAAACACAAATGTTAGTTTGAATTTATTTCCCTGTTTCTATCCTCTGTAGGTAAAAATATTCAAATTTTATTCTCCTAAAATGGTAATCTATTTTAAAATTTTAAGTTATTTAAACTAAGGGAAATAGAAGTTTCACATAATGGGTGTATGAAGTGTCTCAATCTATTCACAATATCTTCCATAGAAAATTTAATATGTCAGTGCAAGTCTATGAAAGAATCCTTCCTTTTAAAACGCAGACATCTGAACCCTACCTCCAGTCTAAAGTAGTATCCGTCTGGAGAATCAGCTTGAAAGGCAAAATACTTAGAATGCTTTGGATAAAAAAAAGTACAATTATAAGGAGATGTATGGCATGCTTCCTCATTGAAGGATGCACAGTAAGAGAACCTCAAAGCAATCTTCATTTCTTTTTCTTCTTTTGGTCCTTCTCCATTTTGTCTTCATTTTCTGAAGAGTTCTCCTGTGTCTTCTTTTGAGGTTTGCTTGATTTTTTTCCTCGCAAGTCAGGACAGAACGGAGGTGGGTATGGAGCGGGTGAATTGACCATCAAGGCCTTTTTCTGAAGCTTTAGTTCCAACATTTCAAAGGTAGTCTGGATCTCATGTTGAATAATACGATGCAGGTTCTGGATCTGTGTTTTAATTGCTTCATTGACTAAAGATATTAGTGTCTGGAAGACAAAATTAATATATCTGATGTTTCTGATATATTAAACAATTAATATGGTTGGCAATTGATTGATTGATTGGTTTAACAAGATTATAATCTGCTTCAATCCAAACAGATGTGAATGTGTTGAATTTACCTGGTGATCATCTAAAGCAGTGTTTCTCAACCTTGGTAGCTTGAAGATGGGTGGACTTCAACTCCCAGAATCTGGGAGCCATCGTCAAGCTACCAAGGTTGAGAAACACTGATCTAAAGAATTGCTTGAGGGTCTCCACTGAATGGTTAATAACACATAGAAAAATACAGTACAGTAGTATAAAAATAATGTAAAAAGAAAAATAACTACTACAATTAGTATTACCTTTGAGGAAATTTATAGTTATTTTGGGGGGCACTTTGGAATGTTGTTTTTAACCATTTAATCATATCAGACCCTTGGTGAATTTATAGGAAAATGCTCTTGATGCTACCCTGTCAAGCACAGCTTCTTTCAATTGTATTAATTTGATTTGATTGCAGAAAGCAAGGTCACTTAAATCAATATTGACCTCCATGAGAGAGCGGTCCAGATAATATAGATTACCACAGAATGCCTAACATTTCCACCACACTATGTGTAGTGCCCATTATGACGAATGGGAACTCTCAACAGATTCTCTTTAGATTGTGGGTGTGGTATTCACTTACCTTCGCTACCGGTTCGCAAATGTGAGCAAGAGCGTACAAACCTTCTGCGCACGCACAGAGCATAAAAAATGGGATGTGATGATGTCCAGGTGGGTGGGCAGAGCCTCCCACAGCTGCCACTACCAGTTTGCTCAAACTGGATAGAACCAACTGAATACCACCACTGGATCAGGGGTGTCAAACTCGCGTCATCACGTGACCTATCATGACTGTTTTCCTCTTCACTAAACCAGGTGTGGGTGTAGCCAGCACATGACGCATCTGGCCCATGGGCCATGAGTTTGACAGCCCTGCTTTAGATGGTCAGACTGGTCAAGCAAAATTAATTCTGGCAAAATATTGCCAAATATATGCTGTTGCTATACCCCACAAGGCATTTTTGGGGAGACTTGAATATGAAAACATTTGAGAACGCTTGCAATTTATAATGTCTTGCTAAATCATTAGAATCTTATTGGTCCTTTGATTAGATAAACAATATCTCCTGATGGCTTAGAACGATGGACTTCTAAATAAGTTACTTGCATACCCTCATAATTCAGCAACTGGTAAATACCAGTAGTTACATGATTCTTTGTAGGCCCTGTGAAAAGATAACAAAAAATACGGCCGAGGAAACAATCAAACTTCTGTATATCCATTTGCTGGATGTTGTCTGACTTGACCTTCTTCAATCCATTTGCTTATAGCCTTTCAGTGAGGTGAAAGTAAAAATGATTAAGGTCATTTCCTCCTTAGTGAGAATGTAATATTTTTATAGCATTGCTTAATTATCATTGAGGTTTATGCAGCATATGATTCCTTTCATATATTGGCATACCAATGATTGAAGAATACTATAACTTATTAGTGAAAAAGCATGGAAAAGCTTCTTGTCTACCTAACTTTATTTTATTTGTCCATTAACTTTGTTAATACTTTATTAATGCCATCTGAAAACCAAATGACCAACTTCCCGTGTCATCTTTATTTGTAAGAATGCTTCTGGGCCCCATTTAATCCTTCCATAATTAGACAATAAGAATAATTGGGAGCTGTGAAATTTCTTTAAAAATGTATGCATCTCCCTGGGGAAAAATATTAAAGTATGCTAAAGCAACAGGAACAGTAATATGGATGGGTAAACAGAGAGGCTATAAATGCATGTTTTACAATGGAACACACACACAAACATGACAGCCAAAGACATTGGCCTCCAAGGAGGACTAGGAGATAGATTTCTCGGGTTCCACATGGCAGAGTAGCAGGAGAGGTATTAAAAAAACAGCAGGGTGCTATAATCATGATACACATTGCAATGGAATGAGAAGAGGTCCATATGCCAGCTGAGATTTATCAAGCCAAACACATCCTCACTGACTAGGTAGGTATGCACATGCATACACACACATACACCTGCTGAAGGGTGGGGCTTGGGAACATACATTTAATCTGACTATAAAGATGGGAAGGAGCCAACAAAACTGCGTGGGGACCCAGGATATCATTTAGGTCAAGATGGCAGCTGGCAATGTGTATGAATGATAGTGGTGAAAAGAAGCCAGCAGGCAGCTGAGGTAACATTCCTTGAATCAATTTCCCAAAAGCTGTTACGTTTGGAAGAGATCCATTGGACCTTGAAGGCCTCAGTGATGATAGGCTGAATTTAGGACTGACAAAGAATTGGGAATAGCAAAATTTGGATTTCTCTCCCCCCCCCTCCCCCAATGGTACTGAACAAAAAAAAATGATTGGGGAATTATATTCCAGCAATCATTGCTTGAGTTCAAAAGGTGATATTCTCTCCGTTCATTTGAACGTACTTGCCTTTGCTGGCAGCTGAATGAAACACAAATGCATAAGCATTAATGGGCCATACATTTCACTCCACAGATGGGCTGACAAGTGAAAAAACTGCCTCTCACTTCCCTAAACAATATCCTACAGGGCAGAGAAGAACCAGAAAAGCAAGCCCAGGCAGGTGGGAATTTTCAATCTGGAACGTGATAAACTCGTCAGAGGTTGATTATGCAAATCAAAGAGGGAGCAGAAACAGAATGTTTTGGAGGAGTCAACCAAAGTCATAACCCTCATGTGTTGTCAATCTACAGTGTGAACTGCACGTTCTGAAAGCTTCAGGGCAAAATAAACAATACAAACTGTAATCAAGAAGCAAACAGCAAGTTTAAGAACCATAGAGAAATAACAATATTGCTTTCCCTCCACACATACGGGTGTGTTGGATTTCAACTTGCATTATTTCCTTCAACCTCTTCAGCACTTTCCAGGTCATAGGAGTGATATGATGTCCTCCTATGAGTATCTAATCAGCTCTTCTTGGCCTGAGAAGTGGTCTTGTGGATCAGTTGGTTGCTCAGATGAATATTTATTTATTTATTATTTATTAGTTAGACTTCTATACCGCTTAATAGTGCTTTACAGCCCTCTCTAAGCGGTTTACAAAGTTAGCATATAGCAAATTGCATTTAGCATTAGCATATTGCCCCCAACAATCTGGGTCCTCATTTTAC
>JANHZT010001811.1:172604-182790 GCA_032468215.1 Stegonotus admiraltiensis | reverse complement strand
AATCCAAACTTCTGGCACAATTTCCAGTGAATGATCTTAGCAACTCGGTCATGGCGTTGTAGGTAGTCAGTTTGTGAAATTTTGCTGCATCCACTGATCAGGTGGTCGACTTATTACGCATCATCATCATCATCATCATCATCATCATCATCATTATTATTATTATTTCAATTTATATGCTGCCTTTCTCCGGAGACTCAGGGCGGCTTACAATACATGACACATCTGGCTCACGGACCGCCAGTTTGACACCCCTGATCTAAGGAGATCAAATCAATACTAAAGGAAATCAACCCTGACTGTCCTTTGGAAGGGCAGATACTGAAGCTGAAGCTCAAATACTTTGGCCACCAAATGAGAAGAGAGGACTCATTGGAAAAGATCCTGATGTCAGGAAAGATTGAAGTTAAAAGGAGAAGGGGATGGCAGAGGATAAGATGGTGAGGTGGTGTCATTAATGCTATGTGCATAAGTTTGGGCACTCAGGGGGACAGTGGAGAATAGGGGACCTGGCCTGAGGTAGTCCATGGAGTTATAAAGAGTCAGACATGACTCAGCAACTGAACAACAACATTATCCTCTGCCTTATGGACTGCTCCCATGACTTCCCAATATGCTATTATTGATACAGGCCATTCTCTTGTCTCACATGCTGATACCCCCTGTTACTCCATGTTTGAACTCTGCTACACTGCCATATCTATAATACAGTTTAGGATGACTGAATCTGGATTTCAAAAATATGGATGGTCACTAGATCTGCCATCCAGCGGTGGTCTGGAGCTTGGCGCCCAAATATGGTAGCCCTAGGACTGGAGATGAAATTAGGTTTGACAGAAGAAGGAACATTTTATATTACAGGTTAAGGAGTAGCAATTGCTTTTCATTGTCATCTGGGAGGGTGGTGGGAAAATGCTGAATTTAGCTAACAGGTGAGAGCAGGTATGATAGCTGCCAGAAAGAGGCTGTGGCTACAGCAAATTACTTGATCAATATGTCTTAGCCAATGGACCACTTCTTCCATATCGATGGGCAAAGAATGGAGCCAGGAAGTGAGGAATTAGGTCCACATTTTAAAACATTGAGGAATCGTATCCTTATGATAGTTAAGTTAAAAGCAAGGCAATTTATTCTGAACAGTTCCTATCTTCTCTTTCTCTATTTCCCAAAATTACAGAGTTTGCTAGACTTGATTATGTGCCATAAAATCATTTTCAGCTCCTAACAATCACATCTATTGATTTTCTCCATGTTGATCTATGCCTAAACTGTCCTTTAAGGTCTGAGGGATCCATGGTGTTCTCTGAGCTTGGTTGTTTTCTTGCAGATGTTTCATTACCCCAAATAGGAAACATCATCAATGAATACTGATGATGCTTTCTAATTTGGGTAATAAAACATCTGCAAGAAAACAACCAAGCTCAGAGAGCACCAAGTACCCCCTCATTTCAACTCTGACCTACAGATATTCTCTTTTCTTTAATTTTTCCCAATGTGCATACTTCATCGTTGTGAGTCCATCCACCTTGCTGCTAGTCATCTTCTCTTTCCCAAACCAAGTTTCAGCAATAACCTATAAATCATTTTCAACATGATGGAGATCAACCTCATCTAAACCCAGAGAGATATTGGTATGTATTTGTGTGCACCAATAAATTAAGGTGCTGGGGTAGTAGGCAAAAGCAGAGAGAACAGTGGAAGGCACTCCTGAAGTTTTTACATGCAGGTTAATACGAGCAAATGCATCAAATCTATGAGAGGAGTGGCATATATGCTGCTTATCTAAACATTTTATTTGCACATAAAAAAAACCATTTGCCCATAAATATCCAGTATTCTGTCTCTCTGGAAGCTAAAAGAAACGGAAGTGTAGAGCTGCTCACAATCTCATATTTTGTTCTTCTCATTAAAGCAGAATCCTATAGATGCCTCTGGTTTGAACATTAAGTTTAGTGGGGAAATACTAGTTTCAGATGCTCTCCTTCCCAAAATCCATTCGTTGGGCACATTGGATCAGTCCTTCTATCTTTCTGCCAAGCTGTGGAATGGGATCTCCTGGGAGTGGTGCCCAGCTTCCTTCCTCTTTCCACTTCCAGAAAAAGAGGCAAGATTTCTTTCATTCAGCTAGAGTTTTTTTCAGTTTGACTTGATTAATGGTTTTGAAAGGTTTTAATTCAGGTTTAGCAGTTGAGGTTTCATTTTTTTTTTATTGTGATCTTCCTTGACTGGCCATGAGCCATATCCATAATTGACTATAAGACTCATTTGTTCCTTCATCTTTACACTGTTGCCTTCTTAACCTTTTAGATGGATGTCTCTTCAAGTCTCAAACCTGGTCAAATATGCTCCTCCCTCTAAAAGCTTGAATGACGCTATGTGTATGAGTACAGGTACGAAATCAAAACTCAATGACTATAGCATTATTTTTAGGCTACATATTCCCAATGCCTAATGCACCTCTGGCTATTCTGCCTGACCACCTGGGAGGATCTAAGCATGAGATGAGAATTTTGCTGGGTAAGACCCACAAATGATCCTCATTAATGGCAAAGGCCAGGATAGCTTCAGGAAGCATCTGAAGTAAGCCCCTAGGATCGTGATGGTGAACCTATGGCACATGTGCCTATTTGTCTTCTGGGCTTCTGGCATGCATGTGTGCGTCACAATCAGCTGTCCTTTGTGCATGCGGCAGTGCCAAAAACCGGTGTGCACATGCACGCTGGCCAGCTGATTGTCAGGTGCGCATGCATCAGTGGAGGGTTGCCCCCAGTTCGCACCAGTTCTATAAAACTGGTAGTAAAACTGGCAGGAGGCTCTGTCCACCAATCCTGACATCATCAAAATGCTTCTGCGCATGCACAGAAGAGTGTGCGCATGGTCTCATTGCAAACCGGTAGTAAAGGTAAGTAGAATCCACCCCTGGCATGTGTGCCAGAACCCAGAGGTTCGGCTTTTCCAGAGCACGATCCCTTCTTGCGTGCAGCAATGCCAAAAACCGACCTGTGTATGCGCACTGGCCAGCTGATCATTGGGTGTGCATGCGCCCTAAAACCCAGAAGTTCGGCTTTTCCTGAGTGCAGTCCTGACAAGTGCGCGTGCGTGATGTTTCCACATGACCTTTTCGGCACTTGGTGCCAACAAGGTTCGCCATCACTGCCCTCTGATGTTTGGGGAGCAATGTTTATGTATGTGATATTAGCTAATAACCAGACAGTCATTGGTGAACTTAACCAAATTTTTTTCTTGTAATTGGTGTGTGACCTGTACATCAGAAGCAGTAGCATGGTTGCCTGTGAGTGTTTGGTGGTGGAGCACAAATACCTTCAACCCTTTTCATCTCAGTTAAAAAGGGGACTTTGCCACTGGATAGCTCTGCCTTTTCCTGGCACCTTTTTGCACAGCTCGGCAGCCATGGATATCGTCTGACAGGATGTGTACATACTCTCAGGAAAAACACAGAGAAGGCTTGTTTTACATGAAGGCCTCCAAGACTGAAGCACTCCTTCCTGCAGACCCTCAGCCTTGCCTCCCCCACCCCTCACACGGGGCTTGCAAATTGATGGTGAGGTGAATAACTTCTTTGACATCAAGAACTAGACCGAAACTATGTCAACGGAGACAGGGATTGGGGTGGGGGGGTGGGGTGGGTGGCTTTTCCTGTTGATCCTGTTTGAGCTTTTGAGCTGTGTCCCGAAAGGTCAGTTTGTTCAGGAGACAATTTTATCTGGGGAAGAAAAGAAAGGAAAACAGAAACCAAAGAGGCAGGAGAGGAAGAAATAAAAATAATAAGGAAAAAAAACCCCCTTTTGATAAATGCCTCAGCCATGACCTAGCTGAGAATTCCTTCTATTTAAGATTGTTAATCAGAAAGAAAGAAAAATAGCTGCGGAGTACAAAAGACTGAAGCTTTGGGGATACATGATTGCTCAACCAAGCAGTGGAAGGAACAAGTGGAAGGAACAAATAAATAAAAAGTTGTAATTGGGGCATAAACGCCACAGGATTGCTTTATTGCTTACAGTTACAATTTCACCACTTTTCCTTTGTGAGTTTTCAGAAACACACCTGGAGATGCCAAATGCTGCTTGGACAACAGTGCCAGAATTATTAGGGGATGGAAGAAGGAGGGCTATCAGTGAAATTCACCTGGCTGACCCATATTTAGTCATATTGTGTCCTCCTACATAGCATTTAAAAATCAGTAGTTGGAAGAGCGATTTAAAAAATAAAATTTGGTTTCTTCCTATGGTCTGAGCACCCCAATAAGATACGTTAGCTTTACTAGTTGAATTACAGGCTAATCCTCAATGTCCGACCACAAGTGAGCACAAAGTTTCTGTTGCTATGCGAGAGACCGTTGTTAAGTGAGTTTTGCCCCATTTTATGACTTTTCTTGCCACAGTTCTTCAGTGAATCACTGCAGTTATTAAGTTACCATATTTTTGGGAGTATAAGACTCACCTTAGTTTTTGGGGAGGAAAATAAGAAAAAAGCTGATTGGCAGGTGGATCAGCCTCCTGAATACCCCCAATCAGCTGTTCCCAGAGGTGAATTTTAGCAACAGGTTCATTGGTTGTGAGCTCTGTGCCTTGCTTTTTTTTTGCTTTTTTTTCCCTGCCTCTGAAACTTCTGAATCTCCGTTTCAGAAAAAAACTTTGTTTTCTGCCTCTGAAAGCCTCCAAAAACAGCTTCAGAAAAAAAGAAGCTTTCGGGGCTTCTTTTCTGAAGCTTCTTTTCTGATGCTTTTTTCAGCCTCTGATACCTCTGTTTGAGAAGGTGGGTGAGGCTACATTCGGAGTATAAGACGCGCCCAGATTTTCACCCTCTTTTTTTGGGGAAAAAGGTGCGTCTTGTACTCCAAAAAATACGGTAGTTAAGTAAGTCAGACTTGTTAAGTGTATCTGGCTTTTCCGTTGCTTCTCAGAAGGTTGCAAAAGGTGATCACGTGACCCCGGGACACACGGCCACCGTCGTAGGTATGAGTCAGTTGCCAAGCATCTAAATTTTGATCACGTGACCATGGGGATGCTGCGACAGTTGTAAGTGTGAAAAATGGTCTTAAGTCACGTTTTTCAGTGCTGTTGTAACTTTGGTCACTAAATGAACTGTTGTAAGTCGAGGACTACCTGCATATAGGGAGTCTTCACAACACTGAGACAGCACTATGCTTTGTTAAACAGGTAGTTGATATCATCAGTGCAAATAAGGGTTGGGGAAAGTCATGCCATTAACAAAACAGGCCACTAACCCACAGTAGAGAAAAGAGACCTACTTTTCAGTACTGTTTTTGGATCTGTTGGATTGCCGGAGGATGCAATTGCTGCTGTGTTTTTGTGCTAAGCACGGATCTTCCCATCAGTTTTGAACAGTTTCCCATCAGTTTTGTGCTAAGCAGGGACGTTCTCATCAGGTTGTAAAATTCTTCCTAGTCTGAAAAAGCACAAGAAGAGGAGTTTCCTCAGATGTCTTCCCTGCAGAGCACAGAGCACAGAACTCGGACAACAAAAGACAAGACAATAAAGCCCACCTTTGACCACCATCATCCGTGAAAATCTCTTAGATTCTCTTGAATTTGAATGGTCTGAGAACTGTTTAAAAATGCAGGATTCCACCCTCCCCCGCATAACACTAATACTTGGTATGCGTGCAGTAATAGAACAGAAAGGGGGAATGCTTGTGCAGGCACACACACACATCTACGTGGAAAGAGTATATGAGTCTTAAAAAACTTTCCTTTTGATTATTATCCTTGTTGTTCCCTTCTTCCAGGGATCTGATTAAAACAATGTAGGATGGCAACAATATTCTTTTCTTGGCCTTCAAGTGACATCTAGTGGTTTGCTTTCAAAGAACACCGAAAATGTAATCTGTGAGAGAAATTTGCGGCACAAATTGAGGCTCATATATAGAGAGCCACCTTTTGGAGTAAGAAATGACATTAATATTATTCACTATATTTCTCCAGACCTTTCTGTTTTTGCAAATCATCATTGCTTCCGTTCTATCAATACACTGATTCATGCATGGTCTTTTCTTCTTTCAATTTTCTTTTCTCTTTCAATTTGGGCTTCTCATGAATGCCACTCAACCCCAACTTTTCTGGACTTCCAGGTGTTTTCCAGATATTTGCTCTTCTTCCATACGTTGGTTTTGCTATCTGATTTTCATTCACTCTGTTTTTAGGACAATCCATCTCTGTCATACACCCCTTATTTTACCACATTTAATCTTGATTTTATTGAACACCTTTCTTAAATACTCCATTTAATACTTTCTTAAATACTCCACTCCCCCTGCATTCAACTTCTGTGTTTTTCCTTGCATATCCATCTCTTAATTCCATATCACAGTGGGGTCTTACTTGTTCTTTTATATAGAGCCATCTTACTTCTCGTAACATTCCTTCTTCACAATAGGCTAGCCGCTACATATTATCTAGTAGATTGGCACATCTTAACATTTCCCTATCCATTTCTCCCTTTTGTAGTAAATATTCTACCGATGTACACAAGTTCATCTGTTTGCTTGTATCATTTATACATGACTTTCAAGTATTCACTCTATTTTCCCTGTCAAACACAACATCTTGGTCTTTGATTTATTAATTTCTGGAGCCATATACTTTATTGAATTATACACTCTTCATTTGCTGAAATTTATTCAAAATCTTAGCCAACCATATGGCATTATTTGTATACAAAATGCACATGTATATCAGGGGTGAAATCCAGCAGGTTCTGACAGGTTCTGGAGAACCAGTAGTGGAAATTTTGAGTAGTTCGGAGAACCAGCAAATGCCACCTCTGGCTGGCCCCAGACTGGGGTGGGAATGGAGGTTTTGCAATATCCTTCCCCCAGGAGTGGGGAGGGAATGAGGATTTTACAGTATTCTTCCTCTGGAGTGGGGTGGGAATGGAGATTTTGCAGTAGCCTTTGTAGATATTTTTCCACTGCCACGCCCACCAAGCCACACCCACAGACACGGTAGTAAAAAAAATTGGATTTCACCACTGATGTATATATATCTATCAGATGCACTTCTAACTTCACCAAAAGTATTCCTTATACGTACATCTGTAAATATATTAAATACCAAAAGGACATTACACATCTTTGCCTTATTTACTGCTTAGTATTGAATCAACTGTCGAGCAGTCCATCGATTTTCATTCTTGTTTGTTTCATCATACACTGCTGTTATTATATTCATCAACCAACTTTCAACTAGATTTTCATACACTTTCTATAATTAATTTTTTATTATATGCAGTAGATTTTATTTCTCACAATCTCACATTTTTCAAACACCTACTAAAAAGCAACAGTCTAGTCTACTCATTCCCTGCCCTGAATAATTCTGTATTACAAGAAATGTTGGACTACTGCAAAAATCCAGTGAGTAGACTGGCTCTTTAAACCCCTCCAGATAAAGGAAGGGACAAGAGATCATCCACAAATGTTCTAGATTTTTAGTCTGCATGAGGAGACTGCAAGACAATGGTCTATGGTGGATTTTAAGCATTGGAAGATTAGGGAATAATCATTTTGCTCAAACAGTGGTTGGACCCTTTGAAAGGATTAAGTTTAATAATTCCTTTTCTAATCATGTTTGGAAATTGCTTATTAACTAGTGTTTTGCTATTACAAACCTTCAGATCAAAACTCTGAAAACATTGGGTGAGTATTCCTTCAATCATAGATGAAAGAAAGTTTTTACTACAAACTTAAGAACTTGGAGAGAATTTCTTTTGAAATAAACAGCAAAAGGTTGAATAAATTTTTGATTTTATAAAGTTACAAATAGACTAATGGTCCAGATAAATTTGAAATAGGATTTTTTGACCTTTAAAGCCTTAAATGATTTAAGACCTAAGTAAGAGAGGAACCATATCTCCCACCCTGAACCTGCCTGGTTAGATGAGCAGGAGGGACCTCTTGAAGATCACTCTAATATTGGAAACTCAACTATCAAACACAGAGCAAAGGGCCTTCTGATATAAGCATAACTCTCAGACAATAGAATGGCAAAAAAGTGTCTTTCCCTGAGCTTTTAATGGATAATATTTTAGTGGTAGTTAATGGATATTGAGTTTAATGTTTTATTTTATTTTAATTGTATTAATTTTATGGTTATGTTAAATGTATTTTTGAATTCACTATAAACCACATAGAATGCTTGAATGATCAAAAATAGGATGTAAATTTGGTAAATAAAAACAAACCCATTTTCAAGTTCGATCCCCCACCCCCCATACATTTGGATTTCCAAATAAAATAGACTGAATCTTGACACTTGAAGAGGATATGCAGTTTATCCCTTGGCCCTTAGGTTCTCTTTTAAGAGACTAGAGCATTGCTGTACTGGAAAAAAAGAAGAAGAAAACCAGTGATTTGTTAGTGAATTTCAGTAGGATGATATTGGAGGATTCTGGAAACCACAAAGTGGGACTTGGTGCTTTCTATATGTAGGCCTCTGGTTTGTTACTAGGGGATGAAAATCACATAGTCAGGAAATTAAAATAAAGAGATACTGAGCAAATGTTAATAGACAACACAGATCTTTAAAGTCAATAATATAATCCATTAAGTAGGAAATAATTTTAAGAGCGTATCTTTGTATTCTACTAAAGTACATACTGGAGGCAGGAGTACCTGTCACATCCCAAAGTAAATAGATCACTTTCAAGCAAACAGAGATGTAATCATGTCTAGCAAGGATAAATCTGTAAACAATTATGTAACAATTCCAAAGATGTTGAGACCTTGGAAAAAGTTCAGAGAAGAGCATCAAAAGCCTGGAGATGAAAATATACGAAAAATGGCTGCAGGATTGGGTCTGGCTAGTCTAAAGAAAAGAAGAATTGGGGGTGACATGATAGAAGTATTCGAGTATTTGAGGGGCTGCCACAAAGAAGAGGGGGTCAAATTATTCTCCAAAGCACCAGAGGTCAGGACAAGAAACAATGGTTGAATAGTAATCAAAGAGAAGCAATCTCGAATTAAGGAGAAACTTCCTAATAGTGAGAACAATTAACCAGTGGAACAGCTTGCCTGCAGAAATTGTGAGCACTCCATCACTGGAGGTTTCTAAGAAGAGACTAGACAGTCACTTATCTAAAATGGTATAGGTTCTCCTGCTTGAGCAGGGGCCTGGATTAGAAGACCTCCAAGTTCCCTTCCAGCTCATTCTATTCTATTCTGTTCTGTTCTGTTCTGTTCTATTTTGGCTTAAATGATAGCTAGTCTTTGGGGAAGACAAGTGCCAGCTCACATAAAACATGGTTGGAAAATACAGCATGAATATGCACTATGGAACTTCTCTGTGAGTTTATACTACTAGATTAATATGAAAATCTAGTAATAGAGAAAGTAGAAAGGAAGCAGATCACAGTGGGAACAAATAAATGTTTGCCGTGGTGATTTTGCAGATTTGGGGATGACAGAAATATATACAATAGCCGATTTAGAGCAGATTTCAAAATAAGAATAAGTAAAAATTATAGAAATTTAGGCTGCTGGAAAAATATCTGTGCACGAGATTAATAGGAAAGACTGCAGAGAGAAGAAATATAACCAAATGTACATTTCAGAATTTGTGAAAAAGCAATAAAGAGAACTTGAGGTATTTGTGGCAAGGAATTTTAGAATACACTTTTGAGGAACGGCAAGATAATCAAAAGGAAGAAGTTGCAGGACATGGTAATAAAAGTGCATTTGGGGTAGTAAATAATCCAGGAAAAGTGTGAAACATGAGAAAGTGTAAGGTAGTTCAGGGACTGAAGAAAATCCATACTGTTATCATCATTGTCATCCTCCTTATAGTTAACGCCACCGTTGCCACTGTCACCACTAGTACCTTATTTCAGAGTTACTTCAAATTTCTTGAATTTCATTCAGCATTTGGCCTATATCTGAACCATATACTGTATATTCCTATAGCATGAACATTGTCATGATACCATGGAACTTCTGGGAAGGAATATCTATCAAATCTAAAGGTCTGTTAAAGTTGTCCCCTTTTGTCCTTTCCTTTTGGAAGTTGACAACAAGCATTTATGAAAACAGCTTTTGACATTGTAATTAAGTTCATCCACCTTCCTCCTCCTCCCCCTTTCTTCTTCTCCTTCTCCTTCTCCTTCTCCTTCTCCTTCTCCTTCTCCTTCTCCTTCTCCTTCTCCTTCTCCTT
>JANHZT010001811.1:142299-152683 GCA_032468215.1 Stegonotus admiraltiensis | reverse complement strand
CAGTATCCTTCCCCTGCCATGCCCACCAAGCCAAGCCAAGCCAAGCCAAGCCAAGCCAAGCCAAGCCAAGCCAAGCCCAGCCACGCCCACCAAACCAAACCAAACCACACCACACCACGCCCACCATATAACAGAACCGGTAGTAAAGAAATTTGGATTTCACTACTGCCCAGTATTTTCTGTCTTCATGCTATCTTGCTGCATGAGCCTGAAATTTTCTAGCATTGCCAGTGAGTTTTGTGACACATAGGATGTTTACAACAATTAGGATTCAAAATTCTGGAGGATTATGAGCATACGTCTACGATAGATCTATGTAGATGACTACAGCTATGACACAAGGTTTGAGGTGGTGCCAGAAGAAAACTCCCTGATATTGGGAGCACAGCTAAATTATCCAGTGATCATATGACCTTTTGATGTGTACATGCTGCAAAGATGTACAATCAATGTAGAGACTATAAAGGAGGCTCTATTTAGAATATCTATTTTGTCTGGTTATAGAAATCTGTTACTAACATGTAATTGTAATTCCATATTACTGCTTCATATATTTTAAAGGGTCTCTTAATGTTGGAATGAGAAGTTGACACTCTCTATTGATTTTTAAATCCCTCTTAAGCCAGAATGTTTGGTTTCAGTTACTACTTGTTTCTATTCTGACTTAATCAGATTCTGCAAAGTTTAGGATTGGCGAACTGATTAGCTTTTATAAATGGAGTTATTCATTTCCAAGATAGTCTTGTAATGGATACATTTGTGTTGGCAGAATTGTTGATAAGGAGTAACAATGAAGAATGTGTTTAAAAAGTGATAAAAAACAAATGACCTCAGTAAACTCAGTAAATTCAGATTATTCAAATTACGAATAATCAAAAAGTTGGGTTAAAAGTAACATTTTTATAAATGCTCAAAAGATATTTGTTTAATATGTCACTAAATGAATTGAAAGCTGATAATAAATAAATATAATTTTATCATTAGCTAATTCTTTTTCAGTCCAAGTAGCATTTTAGGAAGATTTAGGAAGGCCTAATAACTCAGTTCTTTCTCACAAGGGGGCAGTGTTGTGCCATAATAATTGGTACACTTGCTATAATTGCAAACATAAATGTGAGAAATTTGTATTTCAGTTCCTTAGAAGGCAAATTATGTATGTTCAAATGTATCTTCATGCTTTTGAATGGATCACATTTTTTTTCAGGCATGTATTTTTCAGGCTAATAAACTGAAGTTTATTCTAAATATTCTTGCTCAAGAAAAGAATCGGAATTCAAATGGTATGTTATGGAGTGACATCTCCCTTTTTAAAATATCTGACTTATACCAGAAAGGAGCACCTGCATTTCTCTTGAGCCCAGAATGCTTAGGTGGCAACCTTTTCAGAAACTGCATCTATTTCAGGATAGATCAAGTACTCTCAGTTTACAATTGAACTAGGGAGCATCTGCCCTCATTTTTGTGATATTTTCTTTGAATGGCTCTGGAAATATTAACTGGGTCAAAATCCAGATGCTAGTTTGGGAGGAAATGGCTGTTTCAGAAAAGCAGCAGTGTCTTCCAGGCCCATTCTAGGCACAAAATGGGGTGATCCCTGAAAGCCCTAAGACCATCTTCTAAAGTCCCACTTTGATTGATTAGGTTGCACTTTCTTATATATTTAAAAGGTTATGGAACTTCAAAAGCACTGAAGAGGATATTTTAATTTTTTTTACACAGTTATCCAATATGTAGTTCTCCAACCTCCACCTCCAACCAATTGAATCTCTGGGGTACATTTCATCTTAAGTGGTTATTCTGCTGTAAAATGATTTTACATTAAATTGGTTTCAGGTATGGCATCAGCTGAGAGTCCAGTGTAGGGGTGGACATTTGGTGATTGTCATCCTGAAGGCCAGTGGTGGGTTGCTACTGGTTTGTCCCGGATCGGGTGAACCGGTAGCAGCGGTGGCGGGAGGCTCCGCCCACCCACCCGGACGTCTCTGCGCATGTGCAGAAGCTTCTGTGCATGTCAAAAGCATCGTGCATGCACATGAGCACGCATGCATCTGCAAGCGAACTGGTAGTGACGGGATTTGAAACCCGCTACTGCTGAAGTCTCTTAAAGCTTTGAGGGACACTGCTACACAGGTTGCCGGTTGTGAGATCCTTTTCATTAAATTGAGCTCTAAGGAGCAGTTGGGATTGTTGCTGTTATACCAGTTTCTCTGCTGCATAGCAACTTCCCTGCCTGAGCCGCTGGACTCTGTGGCTGGGCCTGTGGGAGAGTTTCCAGACATATGGTTCTGGGGGACTTCAGTCTTCTGGCTCTGTTATTGAAGTCAGAGACAGTTCAGGAGTTCATGGCTACAATGACAGCCAAGGGCCTATCTCAGTTGATCCAGAGCCAGACATGCGACAATGGCTCACACCTGATCTGTTTTTTCTGTCTGAACAACGGCAAGTGATCTGGAATTGAGAGAACTCCTATGCTGATTACCATGGATTTCTCAGGTACCACTATCTACTGCAGGGAGGTAGGACCTATGAGACCAATCCATCCTAGACTGATGATCCGGAGGACCTCAGAATGAGCTGAGGTTATTGTCGTTCCAATTCAGGGTGCTATTTTCATCCTTAAAGTCCTTCATGGCATGGGGTTGGTTACTTGAGTAGCCTTCTCTTCCTGATTGTAAATGTGCTTCCCATCAGATCTTGCAGATGAGGTAAATCGCAGGTCCCATCTATGAAGAAGTTACATATGACAGGACCCAGGAAACAAATATTTTCTTCTGTGGCACTTGCCCTGTGAAACATCACCAATCCTCAAGTGAGGTTAGCCTCATCTCTCCTGAGCTTCCAGAAATCCCTTCAAGCTTGGTTGTGTCACCAGGCACCTTGCAAAGGAATGGTAATTTGATTAGATTTCTCTGTTGTTTATAATCTTATACTCTCTCTCTCTTAGCCTTTTATAATATTACATTTTTGTACTTTTGAATGCTTTCAAAATTGTTTATATGGTTCTTTTATGCCACCCAGAATTCATTTGTTTATAACCACATTGCTATGGCCAATTATTGTGGTGATTGTGATCACTCAATTATGTAAGCCATTCAGTTAATAATAATAAAAAGTATTAGTAAACAAATGATAGGATAAGACTGTGCCTTTTATTCTTCAAGCCATTCTACCACAAATCCCTGGACCTTGTTCACTCCCCTTATACCACACAATGTGTGAAGGCCACTTTTCCTTCATCAGCTAATTAAGAAGTGTATGCCTCTACCTTACATGAACAGCAGAAACTATTAAATCCATCCAAAATCTGGGAAGCCCCCTAGCAGCTTGGGAAATGTGAATTCCTTATGAGACTTGTCAGATGAATGTTTGGATGTTTGAATCCAGATAGAGTTTGGTAAAACAGAATGTAGAACAGGGATGCCCTACCCTGGAAACTTTAAGGCTTATGGACTTCAGTTCCCAGAATTCGTCATGCTGGCTGGGGAATTCTGGGAGTTGAAGTCCATAAGTCTTAAAGTTGCCATGGTTAGACACCTGTGCTGTAGTAGTTTAAATGTTTAGAGATGCTTGATGGCAGATTTGAGTCATTTGGTTCTTCCCTCATAATATTTAACTCCACTTTAAGAGATTACTTCCATTGGTATCACTGGAAGTTGCCTTTGAGATACTAATTACAGCTTTGAAGAATAAGTGTATGAATAGGAAGAGTCACATTTTCCCAAATGTCCACTTTGCTGTTATTTTCTGTCTCTTTTTCTATTTTAACTGGGCTACCAAGAAGATAATTTGGAAGGGCTCCATCAAGGCAGATTCTTTACTTAGACTAGGCTTCTTAACATGGTTGAAGCCCATCTGTCTAGGCATACCTTTCAAAATGCCACAGATGACAGATGGGCTCAGTAAGCAAGAGCCTTGCTACCTATTTTTCTTTGAATGGGCACTTCAGAAGAAAAACAAAAACCTTTGAAAGTGGCAAAGGGCAATTTTGCTTATGAGAGAGGCAAACTTTGTCACATATGGACAAGCTGTTAGGGAAATGTAACACAATCTTATTTGGCTATTCAGCAGCTTTAATTCCTGTCATGGCAATTTGCCAATCCCAGGCACCCAGCATTGCCTTAAATAGAATACATGTCTACTTTTGCTCCCGGTATATATGCATTAGCCTGACTATACTATACTCCTTCAAGGTGATTTATTTCTCTTCTATATATTTAAGGGAAACAACCTGCAAAAATTGGCATGCAAACAAGCCCGCTGTTACACTTGGTTAATAATTTGAATCTAGCTGTAAAGCAAATGCCCCTATTACCCTTTAAAACTCACTAAGAACTGACATTTTTGGATGGAGTCGGAGAAGGTTTCGAGCAGAACACAGCAGCTTCTCAATAGCCTGGAGAAAGTGTAAGGGATATCCAGCTTAGGCAGCAATTCTGGATGTCAAAACAAGTTTCCTTGCTGTCATAAAATGCTATTTGGATTTTACATTTTTAATTAAAATTTTAATTATCCCCAGAGTATTTTATTAGCTTTTATGAAGACAGCTGCTTTTTATCCTATCAACCAAAGCTTTGCTCTGTTCTAAAGAGCAACTTGTCCCAGTTAGGAGTTTTGTCCTGAATAATTTTCATCATTGGTAAACTAGGTTATTTAATTTAAAGTGACATTTACCATCCGATATTTGATTGAAATGGCTTTTTATTGCAGAAGCAGCAAAATAACCTTGGATGGGTATTTTGTGCTTTGCTTAGATAAGATGAAATCTTCTCAAGAGCCTAATTTCCCCTTATTTCCATACTGGATCTCGATCCCACCCACTCTGTTTCCGTACCATTAGCAGCATGAACCCAGCAAGATCCCTAGAGAAATCAGTGACTGCTGTTAGTGGTTTGTTGTTTGGAGCATATTATGGGATGATATGGTTGGAATTGTTTCTTTACATGTCTATTGAAAACCTGGATAATGAATCTGAACCTTAAATGTATTTTTTCAATATAAAGCAAGCTGCCTATTTTAATTAAGGTTCAAGTATCTGCTCTTTTTAAAGATTTTTTTTAAAATCCTGCCTTTATTATTTGTATACATATCTCAAGGCAGCAAACATACCTAATACCCTTTCCTCCTCCTATTTTCCCCACAATGACAACCTTGTCAGGTGTGTTGGGCTCAGAGAATGTGACTGGCCCACAATCACCCAGCTGGCTTTCATGCCTAAACTGGGACAAGAACTCACCATCTCCTGGTTTCCAACCTGGTACTTTAACCCCCCCTGCCCCAGTTCTAACTTGCTTTGTAATCCTGGTGCTTAAACTGAGCTCTCGTTTTTTCCTGAAGGGGTGCGATGGTTCAGTGGTTAAGACACTGAGCTTGTCAGCTGGAAAAATCAACAGCTTGGGTTCAAGACCTGAGTGTCATATGACAAGGTTAACTCCAGTTACTCACTCCTACCAATCTAGCAGTTCAAAAACATGCAAATGCAAGTAGATAAATAGGTACCACTTTGGTGGGAAGGTTGCAGTATTCTGTATTTTCATATTGGCCACATGATGATGGAAATATCTCTCAGATAATGCAGGCTGAGTATCAGAGATGAGCTCCACTACCTTGAATCGGTCATGACTGGGCAGGGAAAACCTTTAAACTTTTAGTTTTTCTTGGAAGACATGGTATTCCATGGACATTATTCCAATTGGGACTGTGCACAAATGACCTTTAGGAAAGTAGCATCCTATTGGTAGGGTAGTTTTTACCCTTGATTCATCATTCATTGTAGCATAGACATTTCTTCTTGGAGTAGCAATTAGCAAAAGAAGCACTTGCACAGCTGGGTCCCAACCAACATCCTAAAAAATGCCTTGGATTAGCATGGTCAGGAAAAAAAGAGACATCCCTCATTCCTCATTCCTCACCGGGGATGCATGAATCTCTCCTCCTGGCATAGGTGTCGTGGGGAAGAAGCACATGTAATACACACCTTGCCTTTTGTTGCTCTTGTCAAACATCTAAAAGTTCTCAAGAACAGCTTTTCAGGGAGGAGGGAAAGCGCTGAGCTGGAGATGAGCAAGAGTTAACATTTACTTTTTTGGTGCTATGATACCAAACCTGCTCCTTCATGCATGACACAAAGTCCTGAAAAGTCAAAACTTTTCATCTAGGTTGACCTTAAAAAACCCAGAAGAATCATACAGAAACCTTGGATACTTGTAGAAACTTTGGATGAGTCGAGGAAGAACAAAGGAAGGCCGAAGCCCAAGCAAAACCTGCTCCTTCCTTTCTTTTATTAGTTTCCCTTCCATGGCTGGTAACAAATTAAAGTTCAAAGGAACTTCTACTAGATTAGATTTAATCTAGCACTTTGTTACATGACGTATGGAGTGATAGCCTGTAAAGGAAATACGTAGACACCTTACTGCTTGTGCCTATATCTGGTATTTATAGATATACAGGTAGTCCTCAACTTATGACTGCAATTATTTAGCACAATTTATGTTGCTAAGTGAGAAATTTGTTAAGTGAGTTTTGCCCCATTTTACGACTTTTCTTGTCACATTTGTTAAGCGAATCTGCAGTTGTTAAATTAGTAAACATGGTTGTTAAATGAATCTGGTTTCCCCATTGTCAGAAGGTCACAAAAAGGTGATCCCATGACCCCAGGACACCGCAACTGTCATAAATGTGAGTCAGTTGTTAAGCATCTGAATATAAATCACGTGACCATGGGGATGCTCCAATGGTCATAAGTGTGAAAAATGGCAATGTCCCTTTTTTCAGCACTGTTGAAACTTTGAATGGTCACTAAGCGAATGGTTGTAAATCGAGGACTACCTGTACATTGTTATGGCCAATTGATTTTTTTTAAAGTGCTAGTACTGCGTAGACAGACTGCTTACAATTAATCAGTTCCTTTGCTCCCTTCCCAATACTTATCCTTTCCTTCAGTTGATTTAAAAATATATTCATTCATAATCTTGTTTCACTTGTGTCCCTAAATGCATCTGCCTTCCAGGCTTTCTGCATTATGTCCCCTCCCTGTGACCATCGATGGAATCTTGATCAGCTCATCAGTTGCTTCCTTTGGTTGATTACCCCAGTCACAATTAGAAAATGTATTTATGTATGACTAATCGGAATAATGTAGCAAAATGTGCCTTTTGTCGAAAAGAAAATGAAAAAAAAAAATCATGGCTTTCCCGATCTAGCAAGAGGTTCAACCACAGGATAAGTTAATTAACTTGTGGTAGTTTTTGGAATTTTCTTTTAAAAATGAAATTATTAAACTTCCATGCCACCTTTCTGCGACGTGACGTTCCCATGTAACACCCCTCCTGCGCGAGCTGCACTGGCTTCCAGTGGTCTTCCAAGTGTGCTTCAAGGTGTTGGTTACCACCTTTAAAGCACTCCATGGCCTAGGACCTGGGTACTTACGGGACCACCTTCTGCTACCAATAGCCTCCCACTGTCCAGTATGCTCCCACAGAGAGGGGCTCCTCAGGGTGCCGTAGGTCAGACAGTGTCGACTGGTGACCCCCAGGGGGAGGGCCTTCTCTGTGGGGGCACCCACCCTCTGGAACAAGTTGCCCCCAGAGGTCCAGAGGATCCCGGACCTGCGTAACTTCCATCGCGCCCTTAAGACCTTCTTATTTCAGCAAGATGGGCTGGCCTGATTTTTAACTGATTTCAAATGGGTTTATGTGGTTTAAATTTGGGGGATTTTAAAAATTGGTTTTAAATTTGGTTTAACTATGGGCCAAATGTTTAATCTGGTTGTAATTACTTTTAACTTTTGTATGTTTGTGTTTTATTCTGGCTGTGCACCGCCCTGAGTCCTTTGGGAGAAGGGCGGTATATAAATAAAATTATCTTATCTTATCTTTCTCACTGAGGTGACTCTAGGCGATTTATAGTCATATAATTAAAATATGTTATAAAACCTTGAAACATTAAATACAAACCATGTATTTAAAATTTAGTTAACATTCAATTACAGAATCAAAGGTAATTCCACAGAGTATATAAACATGCATATATTACTGCATAGCAGAATTGAAAAACACAAGTATTTTGCTTTGATATTCACCTTTAGCAAGTTGAGAGGTGTCAACTTTGGCTAGCGACCCAAACCCTTGAGAGTTTTGTTACATTCTGCTGTGTAATGTGAGCTCTGCCATTTGATCTCAGGTTGTTTGATCTCAGGTTGAGAATATTTATTCTGGCTCTCCACCTATCCCTGAGTCAAAAGAAAATAATAGTGGCATGAAATCTGCCGACCCCAGGGTGGATCCCCTCTTTCCTTTCTTGTACATCTTCCAAGTTACTACCAATCCATCCCCACCCCTCCATCCCCGAAGGTAATTGATTATATATACTTTGAGGCTACTTTTGAAGAGTGTATGACTAAAGATGAAATTACTACTTCAACAATGGTATCACCAAGACTGTCTTAGGACATGATCAACTCTTTGGTAGGAGATGACATGAAAGCAATACCTGGAAACCCAACAGAAAAATGAGATTGCTAAGAAATATTTTCTACTGTGGGTAGGTACAGCCGCAGAAGGACGCTGAGATCCAATATGCCTAAAAAAAAAACCCATATTACCCTGAATCTGATACAACAGCTGAAAAAATTCTGGTTTTGGTCCTGTGAGCCTCCACAGTTGGTGTTATGCTTTAGGTTGGGGAAAGATCAAGGTGTGAAGGGAATTTTTTCCCCAAATCTTACATATCTGGGATAATCAACATGATGATGTTCACAAAAAGAAATATGTTGCTGTCAACTAATAAGATAAGGACAGCTTAAGATACCACGGTCAATTTACTTAGATTTTAGATCTGAAATGGCAATTGATATTCCATTCATTAATAAATCTGAAATCTAAAAACTAATTGATAATGCAAAAATAGAAAAAATCTGGTTTAAACTAAGACCCTATTAAAAGGCGAGAGTTTTTATGAGCCACAGCATGGAGTGGCTAAATTGATGTAAGTTTTAAACTGGGGTTAGGTGGAGAGAAGGAGGGAGAAGAGGCAAGGATTACCTGGATTACATGTAAGACTGTAATGTTTTAAAAAGCCACTGAATTTGCTGAGACCTGAAACTTTTTGATGCGTATGAATTCAAGAATCTTGTGCTCAATTGTCCTCCTAAAGTTCCACCCCCACCCCCCAGAATGGGTTAGTTTGAGATCTGTAATAGAATATTCAGGGAGATTAAAGTACTCTGATATTATTTTATCCTTGTTCAGGGTTCCTGATATTAAACCTGTGTCCATATTGCACAAAGTTTGTTCTAGATAGAATCCAGAAGGGCACTGCTGATAGATGATGCCATTTATTACATTAGAGGAAGTACATGTGGAGATGCCTCTAATCCTGTGTGTCTATTTGTTGGGGGCCAATGATGATGCTGTTGGTGTACTGTAGATGGTGAAGGCAAACTAATATCTGCGTCTGATTCTCATGGTCACATCATTATTCTGGTGTTTCTCACTGCTTGTGAGAATCTGCTTCCAGGTGAGTGGCTATCCCTCTTCAAGTAGGGCTTGCAACCCAGTGTCCAAGAAAATGCAGTGCTGTTGTGTAGTATGAGAAGTAGCTTACTAATAAGGTCTTTAAATAGGTTGAGGTATGCTATCAGACTCCCTCTGATTTTTGGCCATCAAGGACTAACACAGCTCTTTTCTTACAATGATGATGTGAGGGATATAGCACAGGAGTGTCAAACTTACAGCCCGCAGGCTGAATGTGTCATGCGCTGGCCCCGCCCACCCCCAGTTTAGTGAAGGGGAAAAAGTTGTGATATGTCACATGACGACAACATGACACCATGAGTTTGACTCTCCTGATATAGCCTATTATGCCTTTTGAAGAAAAATTCCCTTCCTCCTTTCCTGTCCAGTCATTGTTAGGGGTACATTGGAACAACATTTGCATTCTGTGTAACATCATTTGAAGGACTCTAATGGTTTATAGATTATATATAACCACACTTGACTCTCATTGTTTTTCCTAAATAATTATATTCTAAGAATATTGATGGAGATTCATAATGCCCTATTTAAATCTAAGATTTTCCCAAAGGGAGAAATCACTTTAAAACCGTGGTCACTAAATGTAAACTAGCATATATGGCATATAATCTGCTGGTCTATTCTTGTTAATGAAGGATAAAGGTATTATGGCAACTCAATTTGCTGAAAGTTAAAAAAAGGTCAAAGGCAGACAGTATAGGAAAGAAACACAAAAAATAATGTTCCAGAAATAATCTAGCATTGCAAATATTTATCTTTCTCGAACCCAGAGGTGGATTTCAGCAGGTTCTGACCAGTTCTGGAGAACCGGTAGCAGAAATTTTGAGTAGTTCGGAGAATCGGTAAATACCACC
>JANHZT010001811.1:60781-72033 GCA_032468215.1 Stegonotus admiraltiensis | reverse complement strand
CGTTAAGCAATAGCCTTCATACTTCTGTATATTTATACAAAGTCAGCTTATTGCCCCCACAATCTGGGTCCTCATATATGTTGGTATATTAATTTATTTCTTCAGCTTCCACTTTCCACTCTAGAATGAAGTCCAAGTGACAATTTAAATAGGATTCTCTTTTGTCTGTAATCATCTCTAGGAATTATATCTTAACAAACACAGTGAGATTTTTTCAAAGTGCAAGTATTACTTCTAGGCAGAGTGAATTTACTGATTGCTGGTTTGCGGCCAATATCCTTCCCCCAATTTCTGCATCATGCGTACTCACTGCTTATCTCTGGAGTAAGACATATTGCTCTTATTTCTGAGATGAGGGAAGTGTTTGGATTAATTAATGTTTTCTGTATTTTTCAGGGGAAGTAAAAGCAGTCTCCAGCCTTAGATATTGTGCATCCGAAAGCTGAGGTAAAAAGATTTTGCAGGACCAAACCAAAGATGAACCCTGCTCTTGAATCCCTAGGAAGTGCTTCACATGGAGGCATAATTAAGCCTTTAATTTTACAGAATTAGTTGGAATAGGCCTTGGAGGTCTTCTAGTCCAACCCCCTGCTCAAGCAGAAGAACTCACACCATTCTGGACAAATGACTGTCCAATTTATTTTCAAAACCTGCAGTGATGGAGCACTCACAACTTCTGGAGGCAAGCTGTTCCACTGATTAATTGTTCTCACTGACAGGAATTTTTTCCTTAATTCTAGGTTGGATCTCTCTATTAAGCTTCCATCCATTACTTCTTGTCTTTCCTTCAGGTGCTTTAGAGAATAGGTTGACACCCTCCTCCTCCTCTCTGTGACAGCCCCTCAAATATTGAAAGATTGGCATCTTGTCACCCCCTATTCCTTCTCTTCATTAGGCTAGACATTTCCAGTTCCTCCAGTCCCCTAATTATCTTTGTTGCTCTTCTCTGCACTATCTTAACATCTTTTCTGTACTGTGGGGACCAGAACTGGACACAGTATTTCAAGTGAGATCTTACCAAAGCCACATTATAAAGTGGTATTAACGCTTCATGTGACTTTGATACTATCCCTCTGTTGATGCAGTTTAGAACTGCATTGGCTTTTTTTTTTTTTGCCATCTGTAGACATTTCTGGCTCATACTTTTCCCTTCACTCCTTCTTTCCAGTTGTTTGGATGAGTTGAAGAATCTTTTTCCTAATTGTACCTTTATCCTTTCTTTCTTCAGTGAAAGCCAAGACACCAACAGAAATATGAATTAAAGGGTGATGGAACTTATTGCTATCACTGCTATTTTATTTAAACTGAATATATTTACATTGCTATTTAGACAGGATTACAAAATACATGAGAACCAGTTTGGTGTAGTGGTTAAGGCATCAGCCAGGAGACTGTGAGTTCTAGTCCTATCTTAGACACAAAGCCAGCTGGGTAACCTTGGACAAGTCATACACTCTTAGCCCTGAGAAGGGGCCAAGGGCAAACCACTCCCAAAACTGTTGCCAAGAAGACTTGCCAAGGCTTTCTCCAAGAATTGCACACAACCAGATGGAAGGGGGAAAAAAACCAGTATTAAACAGTGGCAGCAAGAGTGATGTTATTTTTTCCAAGTCTATCTCATTATACTCAAAGAAAGTGAATGACTCCAGAGAGCCCTGCTGTTGTTGATTTGTTACAATGGACACAAGTATTGCTTCCAATAACTTTAAAGTAATCTCATGCAATATACAGTTTGTTGTGATTTTGACAAAGGGTAGAAGTGTGGGAATAAATATCTCCAGAGCAGTTTAGTTTGTAAAAGACCTTTTCTCTAAATAAGGCATTTATGTAACAACACAAAAGTAATCTGGAACTATGACCTTGTTGTGGTGTGATTTTTTTTTTCCTGCAGCCCAGTTGAAATTCCTGGAGGTATACATAATCTTTGGTTATGAGGAAATATATTTATGAGATCTGTCAAGATATGTTATGCCTTTATGATTATGTGAGGCTTGTCTATTAGTTCACATGTGCCTTTTTAGCCATTCCACTTACCTTACATTCTCAGTTCTGTGGTCTACATTTCTCATACATGGAAACAGTGAGCCAGTGTCATTTCTTCCCTGTATCTGTGAGTCCACAGATAGCAAATGAACCCTGTAATGCTTTTGTTTTAGCCAGGATTTCTTCCCCTGGTTTCCTGAAGCAACAGAGAATAGAACAGAAATGTATGATTATGCTGGTTCAAGGATTACACTAGGGGAGCTTTCTTTCACTGCATCCAATTTTGATCATGCATCGAGAGTTTAGCAGTTGATTGTGGAACTACGTATGGGGAAGATTGAGAAACATATACACACAGCCAGACAAAATATGCATAATATGCCTGCATATGAAAATACATGCAACATTTAAATGCACACTGGGAAGAATGCATTCAGAGTCGATAATAGTATGTGTATAGAATCACTTATTATTATTATAGAGTAATATAATATGTGTATAGAATCACCAATAATCTGTGTATAGAATCACTTTATAAATGTCCAGAAATGGATCTGTTTCTATCTTGCTACCTAGTGGGGTCTGCCACTACAGAGGAATATCAGAGGTATTCCATTTTAGCTAGCAGATATAATTTGAGAATACAACTGCCCTGTTATTCCCTGTAATAGAAATATTGAAACAACAGTGTTTTGGCTGCCAGAATGCCTGGGCAATATACTGCCTTTCCCAGGATATTTTAATGCTGACAGGATTAACCAATAATTCTAAAAATTAGGTTTCCTGGGACTTCTTGATGCTAGCATTCTGCTAAGCCCACTGAGGCAATATTTTTCCCACGCACATAACCCATCATTGAATACTAAGATGTCACAGAAAGCATTTTTTCCAAGGTTCTAGGCTTGTGCGTAGAACTCAGAAGTGTCCATAATTAAATTCTAGCATCTGGGGAATGGCATTTGATTTGTATTACAATTGAAAATTAGGAACTAATGAAGTATAAACATCAGCTATATCACTAATCTTAACCAGAAAACTGGTACAGTTTGTTGTACTTTAGGTACATAATTCAAAATGCTTGAATTGCAGGTAGGAGGGGACTGGCAGACTGGCAGTATATCAGTTCAGGTACATTAATATTTTGGCTCAAAGTAAGGAAAAAGATGCAAAATGAAGGCTTTTTGGGCTTAGGAACAAATGTTGCACATTTTATTTTATAGACAGGCAACTGGAATGCACTTTTGCCAATTCAAATTTCTCTGCTTCCAGGGCTTTATTTTAAGTGCATAAAACAAAGAGTAAGGGTCAGAAAGCCTACAGCAAAAAGAGTCTTTCAACCATAAATGTGGTGTAGCATCCATATATTTTAAGCTTTTGATTTAGAATTTATTTAAAAAATAAATAAAAGAAAACCTCTAAAGTGGGACCAGCTGCACAAATCCCATAAGCCAGACTTTGCTTTCAATTGTTATCAGCAAATGAACCACTCTAGGGTGGGTTCCAGCCATCTCTAAGATCCCTCACCTCTAGCACAGAGTACAGCTGAGTCAACAAAGGGAGGCTCAGCTAAGAAACTGTTTTAAATTCCAAAACGAGGAAGCCAGCAAGCTGATTCTCTGGCACTGATGCGTCATATTCTCTAAAGTGCATTTAAGTAATTCTATATTTTGAGCTTAATGGTTCTGCAGGCTCCCATTATTTAGATCAGGCTTCCCTTCTCACAACTTGGGGTTCTCCAGAGGTGTTGGATTTCAACTCCAAAAACACTGAGGCTGGTGGGCATTAGGAGAGATGGTCTAACACAATTGGGCTGCTTGAGATGGTGCTATGCATTACTTCTATCATTTCAAAATGGGCTCAGCTGTATCTATTGGATTTCATGAACTGCCTGGAATTTGGGTGGGATGGATTTTTTTTCCTGCTCATTCCTGTTCTAAATATTCCTGGAGAAAAGATGAAGGGCTGTTAAGATTGAAAGTGAGTAAGGGTATCCCCATCATCTGAAAAGCGGAAACAAAAGGATCCAGAGTTGGCCCTGACCACTCAGCGAGAATAATAAAAACAGAGCTGGAAAGGACCTTGGAGGTCTTTTAGTCTAAACCCTTGCTCAAGCAGGAAACCCTACACAATTTGAGACAAGTGGTTGCCTACCCTCTTCTTAAAAACGTCCAGTGATGAAGCACCCACAACTTCTAAAGGCAAGCTATTCCACTGTTAATTATTCTCACTGCTAGGAAGTTTCTCCTTAATTCCAGGTTCCTTCTCTCCTTGATTAATTTCCTTCCATTGTTTTTTGAATGTGACAATGTGATAGTGTGATAATGATTCACAGGCATCAAAGAACCAACACTCCAAGCTTGCTCCTCCTTTTGGGAGCATATTTGCTTTTGCCTCTCCCAGCTAGTCAGGTTTCTAGCAGCAGCCTCAATTCCTGCAAACAAGAAGGAATGTAGAAATGATTTTGGAGAACAAATGAATGAACCATTGCTGTTGTTTAACCATTCAATTCTGTCCAACTCTTGGCAACTTTATAGGCATATTCTTTCTAAGTTAGCCTGTCAAGTACAGCTTCTTTCAGTTCTTGGATTTTTATCTTTGTATCAATTTTGATGTTATCTAGCCAGTGTGTTCTTTGTTGCCCCTTCTTCTTGTTCCACTAACTATTCCTAGCATCATTGACTTCTTCAATGAATTTACATGCCAAAGTAAATCTGACGTAGTCTTGTGATTTTGGCTTCTAGAGATGTGTCTGGTTTTATATCATTCTTCCGGGAAGACCTGGTGGTCTTCTGGGTGCGTTTCAAGGTATTGGTTACCACCTTTAAAGCGCTCCATGGCTTAGGACCTGGGTACTTACAGGACCGCCTTCTGCTACCAATAGCCTCCCACCAGCCAGTACGCTCCCACAGAGAGGGGCTCTTCAGGTTGCTGTCGGTCAGACAGTGTCGACTGGTGACCCCCAGGGGGAGGCCCTTCTCTGTGGGGGCACCTGCCCTCTGAAACGAGCTGCCCCCAGAGGTCAGGAGGATCCTGGACCTGCGTACCTTCCACCGGGCCCTTAAGACCTTTTTATTTCAACAAGCTGAACTGGCCTGATTTTAATTGATTTTAATTGATTTTAATTTGGTTTTAAATTTTAGGGGTTTTTTAAAAATGGTTTTAATTGTGGGCCAAACTTATTTAATTTGTTTTTTAAATATTTTTAATTTTTCTGTTCATGTTTTTTATTATGGCTGTACACTGCCCTGAGTCCTTCAGGAGAAGGGCGGTATATAAATGCAATTAAATAAATAAATAAAATAAATAAATTCAACAACTCTCTGTTGGTTGCTGTGGCTGCCCATGATATATGCAATAATTTATGCCAGAGTGAACCATTAAGGGAGGAGAAATGGCAACTCAGTTCTGATAAAATGGAAATCATAGGAGAGAAACTCAACACACACACACACCCTCCCGCTTGATCTTGTTTGATACAAGATGGGACAGAAAGAAACTCTGATAGGCTGTCAAGTTTCTGTCATTCTACGCTTCAGCAATAAAGAGACAGAGTTTGATGTAGTGGTTAAGACTGTGAGTTCTAGTCCTGCCAAAGCAGCTAGGTGACCTTAGGCCAGACACTTTTTCTCAACCTTAGGAAGGAGGCAGCAGTGGCAAACCACTTCTGAAATGTCACTTAGAAAAAATGCAGGGACTTGCCCAGGTAGATACCAGGAGTCAATGCTGACTCAAATGCTCACCAATCCAGTAGCATTCCCTGAATCCCTGCGGTATCTGTTTCATGACCTGGCCTATCTTGAATGGTTTGACATCAGGTAAAAGAAGCAAAATGAAGTAGTAGTGACAACTATCCTGGGCAAAGGATAGTTTCCTCTGCTCACAACAGAGTACCTTAGGCCACCAGGCTTGAAATTACAACTTAGAACTATGCCACCTTCTGTGTGATCTAAGCGTAGTACACAAAATTATCCGCTACAATGTCCTACCTGTCAATGACTACTTCAGCTTCAACTGCAATAATACATGAGCACACAATAGATACAAACTTAAGGTAAACCGCTCCAAACTCAATTGCAGTAAATATGACTTCAGCAACAGAGTGGTCAATACCTGGAATGCACTACCCGACTCTGTGGTTACATCCCCAAACCCCCACAACTTTAACCTTAGACTGTCTACTGTTGACCTCACCCCTTTCCTAAGAGGTCTGTAAGGGGACGTGCATAAGTGCACTAATGTGCCTACCGTCCCTGTCCTACTGTCCCCATTTATTCGTATCCATTTCCTGTATTCATAATCATGTTTATACTTACTGTATATCTGTTATCTTATACATGTTTGACAAATTAATAAAATAAAATAAAATAAAATAAAATAAAATAAAATAAATAAAGTTTCCCCAGGCTGGAGAACAAGGAAAGGGAGAAGGAAGGGATCTGGAGGGTGAGCTACTCTACCTAAAGACAGCAAGATCTGAACCAACTCTTGTCTTCAGAGTACATTGTACTTCTATACATGTAAAACAAACTCATCATTTTTAAAACAAACTAAACATTGGGGGGGGGGATTTCAGTCCTTGCTTCATTCCTTTCTTCTTCAGTATCAATGTACAATTTCTTTAAACATGTTCTCAGGAAAAGGTAAATATATTATTGTGCATGTTGCTCTCAATGTATGCATATTTATTTATCTGTCCATCGAGAAATTTATGCATTTTTGTATTCATTTCTTTGTTTGGGAAACTGAATTTGGGAAACTTGTGAGACGATCCAATACTGGAAGATGGTTTGCAATTGATTTATGGAATGCAAGTTTATTTCTTTATCATAATGCAAGCTAAACAAAAATATCGCTTCTTATTTGGGGCAAAGGATGAGTGCTTGAAGGCTCACCGAATGGGTAATATTTCAAATGATAATTTAAGGTGGGTACCTCATTTCAAGCCAGGCTTGCTTTGATCCATAAAAATCTAACTGCCAGCGGAACAGCAATTTATTGTAAATCTCAGTCTCTTGCTCAGATGTAACTGTCACATTTAGTTAAAACAACATGCTTCTGTTTATTTTATTCAATGGTTTTAATACTTTCATAATCCCTTCCATTTTCCCTGACTAAGCCTTTTCCCTTCATTTAAGATTATCTACTTTACTCAAAGTCTCATTGATTTTGCTGGATTCTATTTTTAAATGTATTTAAGGTTGAAGGCAAAGCTATTTTGCAGAGTTAATGGAAAATGCATATGTTCATGCGCAAATTTTAGAGCATCATATCCCACCCTGCCAAATTCTCATAAATATTCTAGTTCTATTTCTTCTAGTGGTAGAGATAAGAAATTATTCTTTATTCTTTTTGGGGACCAGTTTTGTTTGCATATTTGGTTCAAAGCTCGAATCAGGGCATCAGGGCACGAGAGGAAAATGGCCTATACACTGAACTTCCAGGAGAATCTTGGTTGTTACCAATACCAAGGATGGCTAACAATAATTAAATAAGGTTAGATGACTAACAAAAATCTAATAATTGCAAGATGCTCGATGAACGGGCAGACTGACTGGGCAGACTGACTGGGAGCAGGGTTATCCTACTTATAAGTATAGTTACTATAACTTGCCTGCAAAAAAGCCATGGCAAACAATTAGGACTTTCTTTATATTTTCATTACTATCTAGAGATTGCTTGGATTTTTGCATTATAGGTATGGTAGTCATACTTAGGAGACAGTATAAATTCTCTGTTTTTCAGAACCTGGGAATGCAAGTTCTAGCCTCTTATTTTGGCCTCCATGCTTACTAATTTCCCTTTAGCACACACTACTTTCAGTTGTTCCCACATGGCTTCTTGCTCTGGAAGAATGAGGTTTCAGGGTTGAGAAATTACCCTTCTTAGAGTCACACACAAGGGCCACAACACAGATTGGTTCCAAGGCCTTGGTCTAAACTTACATCAAAGGAAGACATCAGAGTGAAGAATCAAACACCTTCATATATTTCTCCAGCATATTCTGGAATGGACAGTGTTTTGGAGCCAAAAAGTCACCGAAAGAGCTACTGTACATCACTAATGACTGAACCTGGGATTTCGATGGGTAAGTAGTAGCTCTAGAGAACATTAGGACAATGGTCTTAATAGGACATTAATGACTCCTCAGTTGTTTCATCGTGCCAGTCAGAGGTGGTATTCAGCCAGTTCGTACTGGTTCGGGTAAAATGGTAGTGGAGTTTGCGGGTGGGCCTGCCCCCACCTACCCACCCTGGCTCTATGCCATCCTATTTGGGCACAGTTTTGAGGCTGGGCACATTCACGGAAGGTGTGTGAACAAAGTGCATGCATGGATGGCCGGGTGCATGCACGGAAGGCTGGGCACATGTGCGAAGCGAGCACGCGCACGGCGAATTGGTAGCAACAAACCGTGAAACCCACCGCTGATGCCAGTGGCCCTCAAAAGCACATATTAGGTCCAAGTGCTTATCTGATCATTCTCAGGGTGAAAATCTGGCAGTGGAGCTAGGAGAGGGTCCTGTTACTCAAGTAGTAAATCAGCTGATGATGGGAGGATATAGTTCTCTAAAGTATCATGCATTTAAGAAATATAATCTTTGAAGGTGATCATACTTAAACTTGGTTAGTATTTAGAAGGGCAAGTATGGGATAAGGCTCATATGATGGGGAGAAGGTTTCAATAGGAGTATTTAGATGATAATACTTGGGAGGTAAGAGCTAGCTCCAGGGGCTTTTTCCCTAGAAAGTGGGGATTTTAAGATATGCTTCCCATGCCAAATATTCTTCCAAATCTGAGATATGATTTCTAGAAGAGATGTTATGTAATAGGGATTGGAGTTTTAGATCATGATACTAAGTCTTATGTCATTATGACCAGGTTTGACCTCATCCAAAATGGACAAAGTGGCAAAACTTTGTAAAGATAACAGGAGTGATATGTATCTTTAGTTTCGTCTTACCGGAGCTCTACCATCCCATTTTGGTTGTGCTGCCTAATAATATAGTTATGTCAACCTCCATAGTTAGTGGGGCTTTGCTCTTGGGTGCCCTTTGCTTTAAGAAAATTTAAAATAGTTCCATGGACCATTATGTGTCCAGTCCTGGCTAAATGAAAGAGAGCTCTATAAATCTAATTATGGTGTCAGAAGATTCACATTGTGGCTTTAAAAAAAAAACCCCGAGCCAGGCACACTGCTTCAGATTTTGCCAATACCTATCAGATTGATAAGAAGTTTGAATTGACTTGCAAATTATCTCCAGAAGTTTTTTCTTAGGGTTTTTTTTTTTTGATGGTTGGACACTGTTATTATCATCACCGGTAAATTCTTAAGATTATGTAAATACAACAAAACCAGAACGTGGTATATAGTCTGCTAAGCAGGAAGTTTTTAAAATGATCCTACTTGATTTTGCATGCACATCTAAATGAGGGTCATTCAAACCTGGAAAAGAAAACAGTTCAGAATATTGACATGTCAAGTAGATTGCTAATTGTAGCAGCAGCTCTTTATCACTAAAAGCAATTTCTCACTTGCTGCTCAATCCCATGAAAAGCACAGTTAATTTTACAGGAAGCAACAGCATGTTCAGAATTCCAGAGCCTTTGGACTCTCTGAAAATAATAGTGGACCTGTTCAACAATCATGAAAGTCTAAATCTTAAAAAAAAGCTCTGTGATACATTCATCCATGATCAGCACCTCAGGACACCTAGGTTTCCCTCTTTCCCTCCTTTGCCAGTATTCCAGTTTAAGTTGACATTAAGTTGTGACTTAATTGGCTTAATCCATCTTCTCCAACAGAAGCAATTGTGGACTAAGCTCTAAATAGGTATTAACCCTACATTCTTTCTACCTGTGCTTATCCTTCTTTAAAAAGATCCATTTGCCAGATAAAATGCAAAGCTTTATATAGCGATAGCACTTAGACTTATGTATTGCTCTATAGTGCTTTACAGCCCTCTCTAAGCAGTTTACAGAGTCACCATACTGCCCCAAATAATCTGGGTCCTCATTTTACCAGCCTTGGAAGGATGGAAGGCTGAGTCAACCTTGAGCCGCTCGGAACGAATTCCTGGAGTGAGCCGTGAGTTAGCTTGCAATACTGCATTCTAACCACTGCATCACCACGGCTCATATAGTTTGTTGCCAGATGGGCACCATCTCTTTATATTCCCTTGATCAAAGGAGGAAAACTCCTTTTCCTTTTGAAGAGAATTTTCAGAGATGCATTTTTATAAACAGAATATCATCGCTATTCATTGCTGATCTTGGGTGTTGTTAGATAAATAGTCTTCTATTTCATAAATACCACAAGTATTCCTATTTATATGATCTGGTTAGTTTTTACATATAGGAGGGGTAAGTTTTTATATTATCAAAAGTTAACCAGAAGCAAGTGTTTCATTTGCAAAGCTTTTCACACCATCCAGATTTATTAACAGTTTCATGAATTATTTCAAAGAAGGACCTGGTTGTCTCTGTGCTACACCGGTCAGCTGTATACTGAACATTTTTTAAATTAGAACTTTCATTTTGTTCATAATTTCCCAAGTTACAAAGTAGTATATTAACTTTCCCAGAGTTAATATGTTTCCCAGACTCTGGGTTTCTCAAATTAGGTGGTCTTTTAGGGAACCCACTTATCTGGCCAAGCACTGTTCAACATGAATTATTTATGTCTATTTATCTGTATTTGGACTGCTTCTGTATTCTGAATCTCTCTCTGGTCTGTAATTCATAAGTGAGTTTTGGTGCACTGGGGAATCTAATAATAATAAAATAATAAAATATGAACTAGAGCTAAGCATTTATGTTCCCCTGAAATTTCAGAGCTTTTAAAAATAATCCAATAGCTTTAAAGGAAAAAACATCTTTCCATCCTCTTTTTTCTTATAGATGTGTTTACAAGATGAATTGTTATACTGGAGAATTTCACTTTTTCTATGTTTCAAACCACCCTTCCTTTGGCTGACTTTCAGATCTGTTTATGGGAATTTTAAAGTATTACATTTGCAGTTCCATTTAAATTCTTATTCATCATTATGGTCAGGTGGCGCTAATTCCCTTCTTTAAAAAAGAAGAAGAAAAGAACAACTTTGGTTTTATTTCTTTATGATAAATATTAAAAATCGCAAGAATGCATTTGAACTGGCACTTACTGCTTGCTAGAATTGGTTTGTGTTATATTCGTGGGTTTAGAAATAGTCCCTAATTGGCAAGAAAAGGCTTGGCGTTTTTTCAAGGAGGTTTGAGGGATGTAATAAAGAAA
>JANHZT010001810.1:178829-189410 GCA_032468215.1 Stegonotus admiraltiensis | reverse complement strand
AGAAAGAAAGAAAGAGAAAGAAAGAAAGAAAGAAAGAAAGAAAGAAAGAAAGAAAGAAAGAAAGAAAGAAAGAAAGACCAAGCAAGTATGCTGGGTAGGCAATTGAACATTTCTAACATTAAAATACCAAAAGGAACCCAATGTTTTGCTGTCCTCAACATAATTCTATCTGCCTATGGATTATTTTAATATTTAATGTAGATTTACTTCTGGGCATGGGGAAACATATAATTAGTATTAGTACCTGTATTGTTCATAGCTTCCATCTTTAAGACCTAAATGAAGAAAATACTAATTAGCAAGAGTTCATGGAAGCAAAGGGGGAGAAAAGCATATTGTAAAATTAATCTATCAAAAGTTTGTTTTAAGTACTGTGGCACTTTCCAAACACAGAAGTTTGAGAGAACAAAACCACACCAGCTGCATGTAGAATGAGAGTCTACACATTCAATTTACATTCCCATAATAACTTTAAAGCTGGTTCACATTTATTATGCACCAACTGCAGTTTGATACAGAGGCAAAATGATGGAATACTGAATTTAAATAAAGTCATTGAGTTAAGCCATTCTCTGCACTTTTTACACTGCTACTGTCGAGACTCACGTCGGCTCGACACATCGGGGTGCGATCGCAGATGGGTGGGGAACCTCCTTCAGCTACTTGCCTGGCAAACCAAGCCGCTGCGTCTTCTCATTCAGTCCTTGGGCGAGGCACATGCCATGGAACGCACCACTGGGGTGGGGGTTGGGCACAATGGTGATGGGAGCAGGTGTGTGATTGCCGTTTAGGTGGTCGGGCACAACGCGAACGGGTTAGGGATCGAGAAAAGGGGCCTAAGATGCCAAACACCACAGAATAGGAGTATCCTTGCTGCCTGATTGACAACACCAGACCGGAAGCAGCAATGATAGGCCAGCACATGTTCCAGTGGGTTATCTGAGAGGTGTTAGCTCCCAACGCCGACTTCATTGTATCTTTACGCTCAGCGGCGACTGCATCCATCTTATAAATAAACCAGCTTTAGCATCCAACCCTGCGTTTGCCTAATTCGTGAACGGAGTGAGCGTGGAGCATCCTGGTTGGGTGAGCACGCCAAGAGCTACTCCACAAAGCCACATATAGTTAATAACTAATTTTTTATCACTTGAAACTAAGTTCCCAATGTCTGTATTCTTATTTATCTTACCAGTGTAAGGCCTATGATAAATTCTAGAATTTATTTATAAATTCATACCACACCTTCCTTAATTAGAACTGGGGGAATTAATGAAGACGCTTCCTGTAACATCTACATGAAGTTTAAATATGTGATTAAAACCTATCCCTGATTTAGATTTCCTGTTTAAACTACTTAAAGGTATATTCAAGTGACTTAAAATAGTTATCATTCTAATTATTTAAGCACACTCCTCTTACCAAAGTGAAATAAAAACTGAACTTACCAAGTTCCATATTTCGGGTCCTTGGGTTGCACTGTTTATGGCCTTTGCAACTTCTCAGTTCCATGAGCTGCACATGCAGTTGGTTGAGAACATCTCTATGCAGTGTGTTTACTGCATTAATTAGCTGCACAAAGAAACATTTTTTAAATTATAGCAGGTAGTCAGTAAGCAGAGGAGAGATTGCATTGGTCTTTTTCCCCAGTGTATTATTTATTTTTTAAAAAGGAGTTGCAGGAATAATCAAGGGGAAGACTAGCATTCAGCTCTGAAAAACATGCCACCATTTTGTGCACAGGAAAAAAAAAAGACAAACGAATTGACGTGAAAGGTTTATGTGGAATCTCCCTATCTAGCCAATGAATGTGCTTTTTTCATAAGAGACCCAGTGAATGTTTAAATAAACACAGTTCAGGCCAGTCTGTTATTTTCTATGGGGAGAGCATATGAGTTGTAGCATTCAGTCACCCACCCCCAACCTGAGATAGAAGGCTGATAGAAAACGGTTAGAAGTCTGCATGGCAAAATGAAACAGTTCTTTGTGAATGATACGGAAAATCTGGTGGGGTTTCCCTATCACCGTAATGGCGAACCTGTGGCACACTTGCCCAAAGTGGCACGTGAAGCCATGTCGCCCAGCATACATGGCATTGCCTGTTTGTCTTCTGGGTTTCTGGTGCACATGCACGTGTGATCAGCTGCCTGTGCGTGTGGCAGTGCCAAAAACCAGTATGCACATGCACACTGGCGAGCTAATTGTCAGGTACGCATGCGTGCCAGAACCCGGAAGTTTGGCTTTTCCAGAGCATGATCCATGATCCATGCAGCAGTGCCGAAAACCAGCCTACGCATGCACGTCAGCCAGCTGATCGTGCATGTGCGCTAGAACCCGAAAGTTTGGCTTTTCCGGAATGTGGCTTCGACAAGCGTGCCCGTGGGACGTTTCCGCAGGATCTTTTCGGCACTCAGTGCCAAAGGGAAAGGTGGCCCCCTGTCAATATGCTGGGGAGTGGGGGGTGATCACTCCTCCCTCCCCAAAAAATTGGATACAGGCACTTGCATTCCTAGTGCTCAGATGTAGATTCCAGTCTTAGATTTCTACTGTCCTTTCCTTTTTCCGCAGAGATGAGGTTTTGGTGGAGAAAAAGGAAGTAGTTATGAAGGCAACTGTAGAACTGAACTTCATCCTTGCCTCATGAGGAGGCTAATATTATAAGCTTTAATTTATAACATTGTCACAGGTCCTTTTTACGTGTACCCAAGTTAGTGGCTCCAAAACAAAAGAGAGCCAACACGACAAATCTGGTTCCTAGTCAACTCATACATACACAAGCACTCAAAGGCTAATACTACCTTCAACTCCACTCTTTCTTACTTCCTACTGCTCCTCCAACTATTATTCCTTGTGAATCTTACTGCTGGAGAACCTCTCAGCCCAGCTTTTATAGCCAACCGTTGTGCTGGCTAGGGAAAGGCCTTAATGGGATGGCAACAGCAGGTGTTGGCCATTTTATAGACAGCCTATCATCTCACAAACATCAATGCAAACTAACTGAAAGTTCAACATGGAGAATAAATTGTGGGACCTGCAATCTGAAGATATCAAGAGAGCATGAGATACGGAAAGCTTGATATATATAAAAAGGTTTCCTGCAGCCAACACTGGTGCAGTCATATCTGACCCACTGCAAAATGTAGCGTGCCAATTGATGTTATTGTCATGAAAAGTGGTAAATCCAAGGACAGACTCAGTTTTGTTTTGTTTTTTGTGTATGGGTCATGGAAAGTTGATTATATGCAAACTTTGAAACTTTGGGTTTTTTAAAAAAAAAATTACCTGGTAAGGGTCGGTGTTCAGATCAAAGTACTCAAGGAAGCCAGTAGCAAATTCACAGAACAGAAAGTTGTGTGTCTCATTGATCGTCCTCATACACCAGTATGTGTTGTTGTTTGCACTGGTACAGGCACAGAAAGGACCCACTACAAATAAAATGTTAACATTTGACAACAGTTGTAAAGTACTTTCTAAATAATTTTAAATGCTTTACATGCACGGAGATATATCTTACATGTCCACAAGGGGGCAGTCTGCCAATGCTGGTTGTCATGTGTGAAGCATGTCAGGCCTGGCATGCTACATGTGTCATTATTTTTTATTCTTTTGAGCAGCTTCCTGAGTTTCTTCTTTCGCCTCTGTTCTCGAAGGAGCCATAGTTTATCCTTCTCCTGAAAGGTTTTCCTGAACACAAAGATTCATAATAACTCATAAATTGCCTCATAGATAAAACCAACTGCTTTATAGACCCAGAAGTCTGGCAGTGAGGCAGACGGCTATCACGGACTATCTGAGAAGGGATTCATCTCCCATCTCGTTCAGTTTTTACATAACAGCGAAGTTAATTTTGGGTTGCTAACTTTTCTCTTATTTCTTTTGGTATCGAGTGAGTTTTGAATTCTGGTAAGTGCCTGGACTATTCCCTGCAGTTTTCTTGGCAAGGTATTTTTTGGAAGTGGTGTGCCATTGCCTGCTTCTTAGGGCTGAGAGAGAGAGACTGGCCCAAGGCCACCTGCTGGCTTTGTGCTTAAGGTGGGACTAGAACTCACAATCTCCTGATTTCTAGTCAGATGCCTTAATTGTATACCAAACTCGGCTCTTAATTTTACTTACTCCTGTTTGTCAGGACTAAGTTGGTAATTTGGCCATTATTATGCTTATATGTGTGTAAAATAGCCTCCCAGTCAATAATCCAAAATCCTTGAGGTGGAACTCTACTGAATTAGTAAATGTGTGGCCATGAAGAGAAATTTTCAAATAAACACCATGAATAACAACACTCATCCCCAATCTGAGATTGATTACCCATTGCTACTTTAGTCTGGATATATTTCCTTTTAAAAATACTTCTCAAATCTTTTTTTTTAAAAAAGTCTGTGTGTAATAGAGTTATCGAGTCATATTAAGTCAAAGTCCATGCAGGACTCTCCAGAAAAGCATATATGACAGTGGATGTTTATTCCCTGTTTGCTTTGAAGATCTCCCATAAGAGGAAGGCACCACTTTTGTTTGATACATTAAGTATTAAAGAGTCAGAACTGAAGAAGCTTCTTGGATGAGAAGCGAAACGTCTTCCAGGAAAAACAAAGTCCAGTTGCCTTGAGAAAGAGCACTTTTGGGACAACCATGACCTGGATGACTGAGAATCTCCATAGACATTATTAAAGCTTAGCCTCCATGTTCATATCTATGCTATGCTAGCTAACACAATCATACCGTTTCTTTTTATTTCTGTCTGGCAGGCAGCTATAAAGACAAGACACTTTTTCTGAATGCTGAAATGGTTCAGTTCAAAATTATATTACCTCATTCTGCACAATACTGTCTTTTTAAAACCTGATTTTGTGGTTGAAAGAAGTCAACCAGTTAGCCTGAAAGTCTCAGTATGTGCATGGCCAAAGGAGCACGGTTCTTTATAAGGATCTCAAGTAATAGTAAACCATGGCCACCTTAGCAGATTGCATTCATAACTTTCTCAGACATCTTGATTAGCAAGACAGAAATACTAAACTGGAACTATTTTGCAACTGTTGTCCATTTAAGATGACTCTGCACTTACTTGAAAGGATGGAGATCAGATCCCTTGTGCCTCATTTTGCCTTTGTGTTTTGATTGGAAGCTGAAAAACAAATATCCCAGTTCTACAATTATCTAAAACACAATTCTTTATTTTATTTTCTTCTATATTTTTATATTTGTGCTCCTCCACTATGAAGAAAGGGGCAGTTTATAAAACTGAGAAAACGAGGATAATGATATAAAACACAGACCTCTAATTGGATACATGATCTGTTCAAAACCTTTGTTTTAGTTTGCTAGAAGTTACTTGGCTTTGTTTCCATGCAATAAAGAGAAAATACACAACGAACTCTAAAGCAAAGAGAATATTTATATTGCATCATTTTAGGCTACAGTTTAAGAGTTCCTTGTAACTGTCTAATTGAACGATGAGGAAGAGGAGGAGGAGGTAAGCAAGCAAGCTAACTAGATTCTACTTTTCTACTTCCAAGGACTACTTTTTATATAGGGATTTATTGGTTTTAAAGAAAAAAAAATGACATGGACGTTGACATGAAAGAGAAGCTGGATGATAAGTTGCTTTCCTATTCTGGCTGGCAGGCTGAATCTCAACATGGTCAATGAAAGGGCTCCACTGTCCAGATCATGCAGTATTTCCCACTTTGACCTTTATTAGAGGTAGGCTATTACAAATCTCAGGATCATACTAAAACTTACAAGCACTGAAATGCGGTATGTGGAGTTGTAAAGAAGGCAAACACAATGTCTGAGTGTGAGGATGCAACCGGCTGGAAACAATTGGACCAAACATTTATTATATTGTAAACCAGGAGGTGGGTCTGATGTCCTGCTTGCTAGATGACTTCAGATAAACAGTAGCGCTATTTGGGTCTAAAACAGAGACTGGTATTCTTTCTTTTCTCACTGGCAGGAACAGCTCCTACCATGAATTGAAAGAGCAGCCCAGAATGCTGAGTGTGGCGAAAGAGGGAACATAATGACAGAAATCACTGAGGAAATGTCCCTGCTAAGAGAAATACTCCGAGAGCAGAAGCAACGTCTCATGCTTTCCACTTGAAAACGTATCGCTATAATTTATTTTTCTAGAGTGTCTGGCAGTGGAAGAACAAATATCACATTTTTATGCTTCTTTTGTCCAGCTTTTTCCATGCATGGAACAGGAAGTTTTGGAGCTTCTTTGGCCATGGTGCCAAATAGGGATGTGCAAATAGTCAGCTCTGAGCGTGGAAATTATTTTTAGATCTGGTGTGAACCTATTCACTCTTTAAAAAGCTGCAACTTTTCCCGCTTATTTAGTAGTTTCACAGAGGCAGAAAAATACAAATCTGAGTACAGAAGATTTTAAGGAGGAGGCAACAGGTCTCACAAGCTTCTTCAAGGGACCACTGAGAAATTCAGCCCACCCGAGATCTGAAGTAACTTCCCCACTTCAGAGGTGAATACTGCAGTTCCTGAGCTTAGACTGAGAATGGGAAGCTGTGGCCACAAGAGCATCTTGACTGAAGGCGATTTTGGCCAACTCTGTGCTAAACATTTGCTCTCTACTTACCCTAATTAGAAACAGACAAGGGCTGTGTAATGCCAGCTTGAATTCAGCTTGACAGCAGGGAATTTGCTTTTAAAATTTCAAAGGAGTGGAGAATTTTGAATAAATTCTCATGGGTGGTGTTTTTGTATTTATTTACTTAAGCACAGGGTAAGTGTTTGAATATCATGTTTTTCCTAGTACTATAGTCTCTGCAGCAGGCAACCAGTTAGTTCCCTGGTTTCCATTACTTCACTGAGTTACCAAAGGATCATAAGAATCCCCATTCAGAGGCTTTTTCCCAGTGGGAAATCTAAGTAACCAGGGAGGCTTCAAAGCGACTGAAAGATGTGTAACAGAAAACAACGTATCAGCTGCAGGTATTTCCAGCTCTTCCAATAATGAATTTCAGTTTCAAGATAATTTAAAAAGCACTAGGTATAAATCCCAGGGGCCTGTGTATTCCAAAAAGGTTGAACATCTTTAATTTGTACTTTCCAAGGTTAGAAAATTTCAAATTTTGAAAGAAACCCCAAAAGGCAGTAGGCTGTTAGCTATGTCAATGTAAGAGGAACTGCCCTGAAATGTTATTTTTGTTTTTAATAGAACAGCGTGATGAGACGTGAATGTTTCCTGGTTTTCTCTTCTGCCTTGCAGGACTGGACACAATAAAGCACTGGGATTATCAAGGCGTTGGAGTATCTGACTTTAATAAGAGGATGGCTGTGTTTGCTAAATAGTCTTGTGCCTTATATCCCTCTGCCTAAATTCATAACCGCTTCCTGCTTATTGCAGTTTCTGACCCCCAAAGACAAAGTACCTTATCTTGTTACAATCACATTCCTCCGGTCGCTTCTTCTTTAGATGACCTCTTACCTCTCGCAGGTTTTTAATTTTGTTTTGCAGAGTTTCAATCTAATAATAAAAAAATAAGAACAAATGGATAGATGCAAAATTGATTGATTTAGTTTCTATCATTCAACTTGTCTAGATAGTAGGTATTAAATTCCTTTCTTCAAAACCTCTCTGTATCCCAAATATTCTATTTTAACATGTGTTTTCTTTTTAAAAAAGGAGAGTTTATGCTAAAATTCCAAACTTTAGCCAGAAATACAGATTATTACTACAATTACCATGTATTGCGTTATCTACGCAGTTCACTGGTGGAAATTTGGAATAAGCAGGAAGGACATTTTCTAGCAAGGTACATAATTTGACTTTTGGAGGAAGAATACCTAACTGCTGTAATTACAGCAGAGGTGAAAGAGAAAAAAAAATCCACCACTTTTCTTTATTTACAATAAAACCTTGGCAGGCAATGAGATAGAGCCAAGGCAGAGCAATTTATACTAGCACGTACAAGTAAACTGACATTTTTTGGGAATGAATGTAGTTTTTTCCAGACTATAAGATGACTCATTTTTTGTTTTATTATTTTTTTTAAGTTAAGGGGTTATTTTAATTTATCAACAAGTAATTCCCATGCATCATGTATCACGAGATTTCAATGATCTATGGGAAAACTAATAAAAAAAAATCTCGGAGAAATGATGTGCATTTCTGTCAATCTCTTAATTGTCAAAGACTACCTCTTGCAGGTACTGTATGTTTATATGTGCACTTTGAGGGAAAGAGGAAAATAGGAAAAACAGTTATGTGTCTTTAACATACTGTTAAGGCATAATTTTATGTCCACTTATTCTGAAACTTCTTATCCATGTGTTCTCTGTGCTGCCCTTTTAGTGCATTATGCAATTAAGGATATTAAATTAGCTTCAACAATGTCCTTTTATTTTCAGAAGGATTTGGGGCTGAGCCTCAGATGAAGGCCTCCACAAACAAAAATACTTTTCATGTCCTCTGGCTTCCTCTACCCCTAAAATCATTTCCAAAGGATTAAGATTCTTTAGGGCAATGCAGAATGTCGCAAAAGGAAGAACTGATGGTTACGGCTTCATTAAGGAAAACTGTGTTAAGAAGATGTTCCCCTCTGTTTTAAGTTCCTCCATGCTTTGCTTTAACTGTTCTCCAGCATCATGCTTTCCTCCACTCCTACCTCTATTTGTTAAACTGGTTCACAGCTTTGCTTTAACTGTTCTCCAGCATCATGCTTTCCTCCACTCCTAACTTCATTTACTTGGCTGGTTCATAGCATTTTATTTTAGCTATTATCCAGCTTTATGCTTTCCTCCATTCCTGCATCTATTATTTGGCTCTTCCATGGAATAAAAGGGAACTATTATACGCAACCTACTTTGGTCAGCATAATTGCCTGAATCACAGGCTGTTAAATCAATCATTAAAAAGCAACTCTATTCTAAGACATTCTCATTTCAAAGTCGATCCAGACATCAGCCAAAGCTGGAATCAGACGATTTAACATTTGGTCTTGCTTTCATTAAACATGGAACTTTTTTGGGGATCTGACAAGGAGACAACACTGAGATTGTGCCTGTTGAGACTAAAGCCTGACAAAAAAGTCCACTCAAGGTTCCTTGGAATTTGGAAATGTGATTCAAATGGTGATTCACATGGCCATAAACACTAACCTCGTGGTCTATATGAAGCTTATGGTCCTTCCAGGCTTGCAATGATTTATATAAGTCTGTGTCACATTGAACAGTGTCATTCTCTAAAATGTAGCATCTGTTCAAAAAAAAAAAGAGAAAAAGGTCATTATACTGGAGGCAATGACAAGCTGTTGGAAACAGACAGCGTTACATTCATGAAGATCGTTGTTTTGAGCTAGCTTGGCTAATGTGACTCCAGGAAAGGAACAGGGGCAACTCCCCTACTGCAACCAAGAGTAAACAATCTGTGCAATGGAAACTGAAGTTTGTTGTGAGGCTGAAATGTCAGTAGGGAAAAACCAAGGGTGCTGTCTTGAATGACTTGGAGGAAAAAATTACTATAAACTTTTTTTGGAAAAAAAAAGAAGAAGTAAAAGTTTACTAATGGTTGAGTAGCCTAAGTATAAACACAAACACTTAGACAAATGTTTAACAAAATATATTAGGCAAACTTGTTCTTAGGTGTAGCCATCCTACAGGAGGTCCTCTACTTACGCCCATTCGTTTAGTAACAGTTTGAAGCTACGACGGCATTGAAAAAAAGTGCCTCTAACAACCTCTCACTTACAATCGTTGCAGCATTCCTGCAGTCACTGACCATAATCCGGTGCTTGGCAATCAGTCTGCATTTACAGCAGTGGCAGCATCCCAGTATCACGTAAATGCCATGTAAGTTTCCCAGCCAGCTTCCAATAAGCAAAGTCAATAGGGGAAGCCAAATTTGCTTAACGAACGTAGCAAAAAAGGTCGTAAAATAGGTCACCTGATGACTCACTGCATTACTTAGCAACAGAAGTTCCCATTTCAACTGTATGGAAAACTTTAAAGCTTATACAGTGTATGTTATAGTATGTTTAATTCTTAAGCAGACACAAACAGGACCTTATTTGTTGGTTATTGAAGCCCTCTTACTATGGGGATTACACAATGCAGTTAAGAAATATACACCTACCTCATTGGGTTAAGCCTAGTGTTTGCTTTTATCATCTTCATCATCTTAGCCATTGTCTATCCACTGCATGATGAAGGCTTCTTTCACGCTGGGAGACCCTTCTGGACATATACATATCCGACGACATACTTCACAATTTCATTTCCTCACATAAGCCCCTTCGCCTAATCAAGGCCCCAATCATTGAAGGAGGTTTTGCTTGTTTATTCCCATATATTAAGGCAGAAAAGAAGCTCTTCCTCTGTAGGAGAGCCCTTCCTCTCTAGGGCTCTTGGTGTTCTTCAAGCTTGTTTTTTTCATTACCAGGCTAGGTAATATGCATCGAAGAATAGAATGTCCTGGTTGTTTATATGTAGCCTTGATTGAGGTATGGTTTCTTCCTTGATTAGGGTATCTTTCTTACTTAACAGATTAACAGAGTTGGAAGGGACTTTGTAGGTCTTCTAGTCCAACTCCCCATCCAAGCAGGAGACCCTACACCATTTCTGACAAATGGC
>JANHZT010001810.1:84542-95617 GCA_032468215.1 Stegonotus admiraltiensis | reverse complement strand
GCTCAAAATTTCCACTACCGGTTCACCAGAACCTGTCAGAACCTGCTGGGTTTCACCCCTGGGGCAGACATAGAATTTAAGTTTAAGTTTAAGTTACAGAATAAAAGAACCTTATTAACAGTAAGAGCAGTTTGATAGTGGAACCATTCTCCCAAGATGATGATGGGCTCCCCTTTACTGAACATTTTCAAGCAGAAAGATAAGCAACCATAAATGGTACATGTTTAAATTTGGATTCTTACAAAGAACAGTGGATTGGGTGTCAGGATTTCAGTAGCCCCCTTTCAAGTCCAGAATTTTATGATCACAAATTCTCAGCACCTTATATTGTGTATATTTTTCTGATCCTTTGCAAAATATATCTAGGCAGTTGTTATGGGGAGCAGCTTCATAGCTGGAGAGATAACATTCTTCTTGCATTTAAAAGCCTCTGGTAAACTATAATTGTGAAATTATAGCATGCTTGCATTTTTTTGCAACCATGCTTTTTTCCTATTAGCTCTATTAACGGTTGCACAATGCTGCAACGACTTGAGATGGGAAAATACATCCTAACAACATTGAGAGACAGACATTAGAAATTGGAAAGGGAAAAATGAAAGTAATTATTGTCCTGAGCCCATAACCAGAAACTTTAGTGAGACAAGAGCTCCAGTAAATTGGGAAATTACCATTTTACAAGCAAGATAAAGGTTCAATACTACAAAGGGAAAGATCCAGATTTCTTCCAAACTGACATAAGTCAACCTACTCTCTAAACCAACTGATTTTGTGAGTACATACAAATTTGGAACAGTTTCTGAACTGCTGCAACATGTAGACATTTCCTAAGAGCCTTTATTTTAGGAGGTTTATGTTCATCTCTTGAGAAAGTAGAAGATGTGACATAGTCTTGTAATTTAAGACTGATACTGATCATTTGGCAAAGTGAACTGGATAGCAGGAATAAAGCCTAGGTAGGTAAGTTGAATGTATGAGTAAAATAAATCATTATTTGGGCTACTGTCAAAAAGTGAATTATAGCAAAATAAAGACTGGGCTGAAGGATCTACCTAAATAGATTTTTTTCACAGCCACAAAGTAAAAAAGGAATATAATAGGACATTATGGAACATTCATCCATTGATCAGAGTAGTTATATAAATACAAATTCAAACATTAAGAAATATCATATCCATCAAATACCATGTGGATGCTTAGTGGGTTTTTTTCATTAGAAAAGACCATAAAACTTAAGTTCTCTCTTGAATTCCCCTTTTATTTTAAAAATCAATTGCAAAAATTATAATAATATACAAAGCTAAAAAATAGCAAAACACCAGGATCTGCAATTCTATGAACTTAACTGAAAGCAAGTGTTGTGTAATTCTAGAGGCCTGATTTCAAGTAAATGTATTCATAATTGGAATGGAAGAGAAATGTTAATTAAATCAGTAGCTGGAATACAGAAATAAAATGGCAAGTAGCACTGACGGCAATAGTAAATTTGGAAATACATAGTACTAGCAGTAGCTTGCACCTGCCAGTGATACAATATAATTGATAAATTATGCCAATGAGTTTTTAAGTGGATGAAATTGCATAATGCATCTTATATTTCCTATCATTAAAAAATTCTCATGATTTCACTCTTTAGGAATTACCCAATAAAACAGGCACAATAATTATATCATCAATCCTCCCTTTTATTTGAGATGTATATATATTTGTGTGCAAGTATTTCTCTTTCCATTCCCTTCATTTTCATAATTTTGCTCTGGTACAGACCGTTTTGAATTTGAGATTTTCAAAGTATACTACAACTCCCATAAAACCAATTGTAATTTTAGGGGGTACTAATTGTCACTAAGGTCAATATTTCCTACCAAGACTGCTTCCTTTCTATCTCACTAATGTAAAATGTCATTCATTACCTGTTTCATACAATATTCCTGTTGGAACATAACATGTATTATAAATAATATTTCTACATTTTACACACACACACACACACACAGAGTGAGAGTGAGAGTGAGAGAGAGAGAGAGAGAGAGAGAGAGAGAGAGAGAGAGAGAGACTACAGAAGGGGTGTTTTTTTGCCCTTCTAGAAAAGTCTAATACTAAAGTATGAAAGAGAATTAAAGCTGAAATCATGACTATGACAGCTAGAAGTTCCTCTAATAGAACTAATTTACATAGTTGAGCTATTTGGAAAATTATACCTTTTGTTCTCATGTCTAACTTTTCATCAAAAAATAAGAAACCCTTCCAGGCACTTTTTTAAAAAAAAATTATGTAACAAGTGGTTTCAAATGATTTCTCCCACTGAAGCCTACAAACAATGGCAACTATAGTCAGACTTCCTACAATTTCTCTTATACACAGAAAACATACGCTTTCCTGAAATATTCTCCTACATACATCATTTAGCATTTACTCAAACATGTTCTCTACTTACATTGAATTAAAGTAACAGATAAGGAAAACTGAAATCTTATGTATCTGTATCTTAAAGTAACTGCTTTTGGTGAGATGGGCGACTATAAAAATTTGATAAATAAATAACAAACTTTTCACTAAAACAAATGGGAGATGCTTCAATTGACTCTACAGGTAAACTACATTATTATAGAGCAGGAAAAGCTAGTCCTTCTAGACAGCTTCACCCTTTTTCTGATTCTTAGTCCAAAGACTTCAGAAGTAACAAACAAGAATTTGTTTCAATAGAGCTTTCAGAAGTTACACCAAGTAATTTTCCTGATAAGAATAAGCACCCAAACAATTAACAGATTTAAAGCTTCCAAGGTACAAAAATCCAGGATGCCTAACAGCTGTGCCTATAGGATCACTGTATCTTAAGGGACTAGATAGTCCTAGGTTGACAGGACTATCTAGTTCCTTAAGACAGGATGCTATTTCAAACATAAATATCAAACTTTTAAAAAGACATCTGGATAATCCTTACTGCATCTTAAGGGTGCATCCTAAGTATTTCTGTTCAGCATAAAAACCACAATCTTCCACTCTTGTGTTCAAGCTAGTCTAACAAAAGGCTACACAGTATTCTTATATATATAGAGACGTCTATTCAGTTTCTTTCGCTTCTTAGGAAATGGGGGTTACTCACCAAAGCTGAAGTTGTAAGATTGGAGATTGGGGTGGGGGGGAGAGAACAGACTGTTCCTATGATGCCAATGAATTAACGGTCTTTAGGGATAGTGAACACAATTGCACGTTAGTTGTTTCATTTTGTAGGACCATTCATTCCCCAACAACGGTCCTACGTCAAAGAAATGTTATTTGCAGAAGAAAATCCATGAGACCACTTGCTTTGAGGCTAGCGAAGCGCCCTAGATGGAGGCTCAACACTTGTCTTGGGGGTGGGGGGGGCCGGGGAAGGAGGGATACTTCTTGAGTAGCTGTCGGGGAACCTACAGCTGTGAATGAGCCTACTAGCACCGAGACGCCAATCCATACATATTATATCGAAGTATATTCAATCCACGTTTCATTACCTCTCACCAAGCGGCCAGTCCTCAAGTAAAAAAAAAAAAAAAGGAGACATACACGTGTCCATCGGACAAAAAGTGCTGCCAGAAGTAGAAAAGCCAGAAGGGCAAATGAAGCAGCGGGTTGTTCTGGGAGGGGGGCGCACATGGCCGACTAGCTGAGCCTGCGGAGGGCAGCGCCGAGGCACCGGCTGTCGTATGGCGCGCGGCTCCCCGCCGGTTTCACCCACCCACCCACGGTGACTTCCCCCCCCCCCAAAAAAAACCACCCGCGAAGTTGGACATCGAAATTCTCCGGCGAGCCGCCTCTCTCGACCAAACGGAAACCTTCCACTCCCCGCCCGGGTGGGTCACTCACATCGCCCCACGCGCGGGGGTCAGGGAGGCCGGGCCCTCCAAGCCTTCGGGTTCAGCCGCCGCGGGGAAGAGGCTCCCGGACGGAGTTCGGCGTTTCTCTCGTCTGGGTCCAGCTGTTCCCCACCCCCGGTCCTCTCACTCACCTGGGAACGACTCCATGGCCCTCCGCCCTGCCTTTTAGCAGCCGTTCGCCTTTCGCGCCGCTGCCGTGGCTGCAGCCGTCGCCGAGCCCTGGAGGACGCCCCGGGATCGCATCTCTCCTCTCCTCTCCTCTCCCCTCCCCTCCCCTCCCCTGCTGCTTACTTTCGCCCCTTTCCCGCTCTTGCTTGCTCCCCACCCCGGCACTCTTGGCTTCCTCGAGTCCTTCAGTCCCGGTCCGTTCTTCCCTTTCGGCTTTAGTCCCCCCCACAACCACCCCAAAAAAACCCTCCTGGGGCTCTGCCGGTTGTCTCACGCGGCGTGGTTGAAACGCAAAATGCCAGCCAGGCTCATCCGCGCCCGGGCGAGGAGCGAAGCGCTTCTCCTATTGCTCCCGCCGGTGCGGATCCAAGCACGGGAGGAGGCGATTATGTCCCGATCAAAGGCAGCGGCCAGATCCCATTTCAAAACAGAGCGGGAGGGAGGAGCGGGGAGAGTGTGGGACGGCTTTTTTTTTTGGTTAATTTATTTCTAGGAGGATCCTCCTCTCCAATCTTGACGCAATCCCCAGGCGGCTCAGAGGGAGTGGAAACCTGTTCCATCGCCGGCGGCATTTGTCAAAAGGCCGAGGAAATGTGTCGCGATCGGCCCCTTTCCCCCTTACCTCAGGCATGGCTGGGCGGGTAAACTTCACCCCGCATGCAAAAAACAAAACAAAACAAAACACTCCGGCCCTCAAACTTTAGCCTATGAAGACATTTCTTTCTGCCCCGTCTCTTCCTCCTCCCCCGCACACCACACCACACCAATTTCTCCCATTGCCAGAAAAGTCAAGTTTTTCTTTCCATGGCATCTGTGTCTATGAACCCCAAAACTAACCAGCCTCACTGAGCCAAGTGGATGGAGTAAACTGAGGCGCGCTGTGCTTCCTTTATGATGTAGTGTGTTTTACAAGCCGAGGAAGCTAATTCAGTCCATTAAGCTTAACTAAGGAGTAAATCTCCCAAGAGAATATATCAAAAGAGAAAGAGCATCTGAACCCAAGGCAAGAGATGAGGGACCTACTTTTTTTCCCCCTGAAAAAAAAATCTCTACATTGATTGGTCTTCAAGGCTTCCCTGTGGAAAGCACCCTTCATAGACAAAGACAACGTTGAACAAATATACTGGGTATTTCAGATTGGTGGTTGCAGTGGTTACAGAAGAAAACCTATGTTTAAGGAGAGTTGCTGAGAAAAAAAAATCAGTTTCTTTAGGAAACTGTAAATAATATGTAATAACAACACACAAATACAAGATTGTGCCTGATTCTGAAAGGAACTTCTGGATCTTTGTAAAATAAATATATAGCAAAGCATCAGGTTGGATCCAGAACATAAAACATGGGATATGAAGCTGAAAATCTAAATGGTATAAGGTATCTTTTTCAAATCATCAGCAAATATGTCAGGGGCAGGATCCAGCCAATACTTTTTTTATTACACTAAGAAAGGTACATGGTCAAATCAAATATTTTCCATCTCAGATTGTAAAAATGGCTGCATTATTATTATTATTATGCAGTCTGAACATCTGGCTAACAATCCGCCAGATGTTCAGACTGGATTTGGCATTTTTATCCACCTGTCGAGTGCTTCCCAAGGATCTGGGATACAAGATGTTGTTCGTTGATGTTAAAGATATTGTTGCAGGATGTAAGCTGTTCCGAATAAAAGCTGACTTTTGCAATTGACCAATGGTGATTTCGGCAATACCTATGATGTTCAATTGGTACTTCAGTTGTTTTGGTTTTGCACCCAAGGTGCCCATTACTACTGATACTATCTTTACTTTTTTGCCACAGTCGTTCTATGTTGTTATGTTATTATTATTATATTATATTAGTGCTATTCTGGTAGTATTGAAAAACATGTGACTACAATCTGGGTGTTTAAGTGCCCAGCTCACTATTACAGCATTGCAGGAGGCTGTGGTCATGTGATAACCATTTGTAACTTTCCCGGCTGCCTTCCCATAAGCAAAGTCAGTGGGGAAGCTGGCACGGAAGGTCACAAGTTACTTTGGTAAGCGACTCATGCATGGCTTGTGTTGGCCTTCTCACCAGCCTCCCATGATTTGCACACAGCATGAGCTAGCTCTCCCGTAAGTCCTGCGTAACCTGTGCCAGCCCTTCTCAGCATTCCCCTGTGGGCAGCCCTAACCTACACAACACTACAAGTCTTGAGGTTACATCAACTGGGACTAGCCAGGATTGCCAACAGTAAGCAATGTGATCATTTATGACCCCTTCACTTAGCAATGGCAATTCCAGTCCCAATTGCTGTCTTAAGCTAAGAATTACCTGTATTTAATTGGAATGTCCATGTTGGATTATAGGTGTTACTTGCAATGGTTAGATAATACTAATATAAATTCTCCTAAAAATTATTTTAAAGATAAGGTATTATTTCAGGAACTGTTATATGTATAACATTTATTTCATCAATACTTTTGAATAAAGCAATTATATTCTCATTATCCTATTTCTCCTCCTCCCCGCAACCCTTATTGAATAGTTCATGGATAAATGGAAACCTTTTTAATTAATACCTCGTAAAGGTCTCGTTTCAGTTGTGAATATATAGAAAGAAGAAATGAAGTCAGTGAATTGAAGTGAGTGTTTCATATGCTATTGGAGCAGGACAAAATGGAGCAATAAAGTTTTAAATTGGATACATTCTTGATGATATAGGATTTTATGAAATTACTTGTACAATAAGCTTTTTTTAAAAATGGCTCACAAAGAGATAGTGAAATACTTTTTTTTTAATGTTTAAAAGAATACTCCAACAAATAGGTTTTAAATCATGGAAAACTGATAATCTGAAGATAGAAAATGTATGTTGTACTTTATCTAGATATAGTCCTTGTTTAGTGACCACAATTGGGACTGGCAACTTGGTTAAGTGAAGCTCCAGATGTTGTGGGTGCTATAGCACAGGAGGTTTTTAAGAAGAGATGGGACATTCATCTGTCTAGAATGGCATAGGTCTCCTGTTCGAGCAGAAGATTGGACTAGAAGACCTCCAGATCTCTTCCCACTCTGTTATTCTAAGTTCTAAGTGGTCACTAAGTGAAACGGAGACTGTGCTTATGATCTTGCATCAGCTTTCCTTTGCTTTACAGATCTGTGAAGATCATAAATGCAAGGAAAGTTGCTTTTCATCAGTGTCATTGCTCTGAAAAGTCACTAACCAAAGACTATCTGTATCTTTACTTGTGTAAAGTACCTTCAAAATATATTTCTAAAAGGAGGAAAAGATGTATTGAAAGGTGTGTAGAAGTGCTCATGCTTTTCAGTGGGATTATATTTTTTAATTGTTTACTCCTCCCAAATATACTTCAACCCAAAGTTCTCACTTGAGACACAAATGACCAAGCTCAAATTATCACATTATACAAAGACCCAGCTTTTTGGAGAAGGTTCTAGTGGTCGAAAAGATGGAACAAAAAGAAGACAAAGACTACAAGAAAAAAGATAGATTCTTTTCTTCATGAGGCAAATCTATGAAGCTGCTAAGAGTCAACAACAACCTGATGGAACATAATCAACCAACCAACCAACCAACCAACCAACCAACCAACCAACCAACCAATAATGTCATTAAAAATTTGTCACAAGGGAACTTCCATTTTACACAATGTTTACATTGTATGAGTACATACATAAAAATTCCAGCCAAGGTTGGTGAAAATTATAAAAGTGCATGGAAAGAATAACATATCCTCTGGTTGGTAACAAGCTTGCAAAGTAAATAGGCTGGTTGGCATTGTGTCAAAAAAACAATGAAGTTAGTTTGCTCCTCTAGTGAATTGGATATGGGTTTAGAGAAAACAAATGTCTTATGAAATATAGAAAGAAAACGTAAGTTAACATGTCATGTTGCTTCTGTGTATCACAATTCATATGCAAAGTATGCACTCCTAGTGATTGCTAGAAACCGTTAACAATTTACATTCCAGTCATAAAAGAGTCCAGCTTTAGCTATTACTTAGGTATTAAACTACAACTCCTATTTTCCTCCAGCCAATATGGTCATAGCTTATATTTGTCAGGATCTCTCCTCCTTTTTCAGAATTCAAGTTATTTTTTTTCTTTAAACCAGATTTAATTGGGCAATCCTTCTAACGGAATATGCCCCCTATGAAAGAAATGTCTTCTGTAAATTGGATGTATGACTACCCTACTGTAACCTTTCTTGTAACTTGTTTGTACTGTTTCTACTAATTTTGCCAATACAAGAAGTCTTTGACCTATGACTACAACAGGGACCATAATTTCCCTTGCTAAGCAAGATGGTTGTTAAGTGAGGCAACTCAATTTTATGACCCTTTTATGACCCTTTTTGCCATGGTTCCTAAACAAATCACCGTTGTTAAGTGAGCCATCTGGATGTTAAGCGAATCTGGTTTTCTCCATTGCCTTTGTTTGCTGGAGCCAATTGGGAAGGTCACAAGTAGCGATCATATGATCCTGGGATTCTGCATCATCATAAATACATGCCCAAATTTGGATCATGTAACCGTGGAGATGCTGCAACAGCTGCAAGTATGAAGACTGGTTGTAAGTCCCTAACTGTGTGGCCCGTTGTGGGTTCTACACTAAAGGGAAATGACTAAGCAGTGCAAAGGGTTAGCCACAATTGTTATATACATTGCTATGGTAGAGAAGACACATATTTGCGACAAATCCCTAGTGCTGCTGCACAGAATCTCTGCAGATAGATTGCGACTATCGTATAGCCAGACCATGCATAACTGACACTGGATTTTATTATAGATTTTAGTTGTTATTTATTATTTTATACTAGAATTCTTAAGTGTATATATACTGAGTGTTTTTATTTGTTCTGGTCTAAGACTGTAATAATAAATTGTACTTGTACTTGTGAGTCACCTTTTTTAGTGCTACTGTAACTTCAAACAGTTGTTAAACAAATGGTTGTAAATCGAGGACCACCTGTAGCCTATTTCTCTTTCAAGTGTGTAATCTATTTCTTTTTAGAGCCCCACCTTTCTTTATTTCACTGCTGAGCACTTCAGATCCAATTCCAGGTTTTAACAAAACGAAAGTACTTATTAATCTCAAACTGTAAAATGAGTAGGCATGTGTGACAGCATATACAGACTGAGTTATGAATGTTGTGGTCAAAATATTACAAAATGTAGTATCATTATGTTCTAAATAAAAAAAAACCTACTACTCAATCTGTAGTTTGGGAGGTAACCCTGGTAAAAAGAAAAACAGAATACCTCAATTAAACCCACATTATCACCTTAATAAGTCAAGATTAAACCTACATGTTGTGCTACTGCTGAAGATCTCATTTTACATTGCAGGTGGTGCAGGAGTTCAGATAGACTAAAGATTTAGATTGAAGACTAGAAAATGAGCAAAATCACAATATAGATTAATATAATGTTGTTGGTTTGAGCTCCGAGCTTGGTGATTTGGTTGCAAAGGTTTGTCCCCATTCAAGGAGACATCTTCAGTGCGCTTTGGATTGTGCTTATCTGGAGGAGCACTGGCCTTTAAATACCTTTCTGAGTCCTGGTATGACTTAAAACCAAGGACTATGACTCAGCAACTACAGCCAGCCAATCACATAACCCAAAATCAGTCCAATCCAAAGTGCACTGAAGATGTCTCCTCGAATGGGGACGAAACGTTTGCAACCAAATCGCCAAGCTTGGAGCTCAACCCAACAATATAACTGCCAACCTGAGCTACTAATATTCAAAGACATTGCTGTATAATATGTAACGCAATATAAAATAAAAACTATAAAGTGACATTTGTTAATCTATTAGAGCTACACTCAATATTTTCACCATCAAAAACAAAATAATAAACAAATAAAATATGACCTATAATTAAATGAAGTTGCCATGCACACACTAATGCATTTGTCATAAATGTAAAGATGAGACAATAGAATAAAATGTACAGCAAAATATTTTCTTAAGTGCATATACATGAAGTAATAGCATTTAACCATCTGCTAACACCATAGGTGCAATCCTATTCATTTGTACTTATCTATAGAATATATAGGGATGCGGTGGCCCAGTTGATAAGATGCTGAACTTGTCAATCGAAAGGTCGGCAGTTCAGCGGTTCGAATCCCTAGTGCCGCATAATGGAGTGAGCTCCTGTTACCTATCCCAGCTTCTGCCAACCTAGCAGTTCGAAAGCACGTAAAAATGCAAGTAGAAAAATAGGGACCACCTTTGGAGGGAAGGTTACAGCGTTCCATGCACCTTTGGCATTTAGTCATGCCAGCCACATGACCACGGAGCTGTCTTTGGACAGTGCTGGCTCTTCAGCTTTGAAAGGGAGATGAGCACTGCCCCCTAGAGTCGGGAACAACTAGCACATATGTGCGAGGGGAACCTTTACCTTTACCTTTACCTTTATAGAATATACCAGTTTCAACATTTCTTTAGAATTGCATAAAATGCTTGACGGACTCAAGCACTGGGCCCAATCCAACAAGATGCAGTTCAGTGGTGAGAAATGTAAGGTCCTACATTTAGGTAGGAAAAAACCAAATCTATAGATATAGAATAGTTGGTTCAACAGTAGTAACTATAAGAGGGATCTAGGTGTCCTAGTAGACTATCCCTTAAGTATGATCCAGCAATGTGCTGCAACTGCCAAAAAGGCCAATGTAGTCCTAGGATGCATCAACAGGAGGATAGCAAGACAACATGAATGATAGTACCACTTTACACTGTGCTGGTGAGACCACACTGCATCTAGTTCTGGACATCACAATACAAAAAAGATGTTGAAAAGTGTGCAAAGGAGAACAACAATGATGATAAAGGATCTGGATGATAAACTGTATGACGAACTGTTGAGGAGCCTATCAAAGAGAAGAATCGAGGGACATAATAGCTACCTTCAACTACTTGAGGGGCTGTCACAAAGAAGATGGGATTGACTTATTTTCTAAGTCAGGGGTAGGCAAACTTGGCTCTCTTACACCTTGTGGACGTCAACTCCCAGAATTCCTGAGTCAGCCAAGCTGTCTTAGGAATTCTGGGAGTT
>JANHZT010001809.1:125593-135791 GCA_032468215.1 Stegonotus admiraltiensis | reverse complement strand
TAAAAGTCTCTCTGACGATCCCAGCTGAGTTGTCTGATCATCAGAGAGACTTTTCAAAGCATTTTTTTGCATTTGCAGATAAAATACTTTGAATTTTTTTTTTTAAAAGTTGGCCACGCCCACCCAGTCACATTACCCCCCAAGCTATGCCCACAGAACCGGTAGTAACAAATTTAACATTTCACCCCTGATAATAACATCTGTTTTTTGTCACATGGGTTGGAAAGACAACTGTTTTGGGGGATGGATACCCGTATCAGCCTTGGACTAGTTTTTAGACATTTTTGTTTCTTGCTTTTGTGATACTCCTCCTTGGTTAAGTTTTCTGGAAATTTGGAATAGTTTCTACAATATCTGGGTAGTCTACTATGCTTTGTTTGTTTAGTTTTATTATGGAAGACTCTTTATATTTCTTAATTCAGTTACAGGGGTGACCGAACAGCAATCCAGCATAGCTCAGCTATGCAGTCAATGAATGATCATTGTTAGAATTGCTCATTTTAGACAGTGGTCTGTGTTAAATTAATTTTACTTGAATCAGGATGTGGAAAAACGATTTGGTGATATCTAATTGATCTTCTGCCGCTGATGGAAAACATCAGTCAGCTATGTTGCTCCAAAGAGCTCTCCAAACTATATCAAGCAGAATTAAAGTTTGATAAGTGTTGAAGAGCAAGGGAGGCTAACGGAAAACCAATTCCTACTCTATATTGCTGACAGATGCTTTCTATTGGCAGCAGAATATTTATTGGAAACCATCATTTTTTTGAAATATGGGTTAACTTATTGATCTTGCCTCTCTTCACTTTTGATTTGCAGCTCATTCTTGCATTAGAGAGAGTAGACAAAGTGGTTGGGTTGTTGATGGATGGGCTTAAGCAAATGAACCTTCACAACTGCATTAATATTATTCTTCTTTCTGACCATGGTAAGTTTTGTTAAATCATATAGATTTTAGGATACATAAAACATTTTTGAAATGTCTTTGAACTATTGTTCAAGGAGCAAATTTTCATGAGTTCACTACTGGACTTAATTCTAACCCATCTGGATGATGGATTACAGAAAGTATTATCATAGTTTAATTGAATCCATGTGCCAAACCAACAATGTTTACTGCAAATGCAAGTGCTAATGTGAGATATAGATGACTCATTTTAGTTATATGTGAAGTACAGCTTCAGAGGATGTTATCCATAAAGTGAGCACCAGTCAATTGGGAAGGAAACGAATGTTTTCGATTTTCTGACTAAGGCTACCTATGTTACACCCTGCCTGCCGATCGGGGTATAAAATTGCATAAATACCAATTGCTGACATTTCCAGCTATCTGGAGCCCCATATACAGTATAAATGCTGGGTCATAAAAAGGCCATAATTCTCCACCCCGATCTAGACCCTTGGATATTCATTATTTATAAAAACCGCTTGTTTAAGTGGGTTCTAAACAGGTAACTTTTGTTCAGTCATTGGGACTTACATATAAAGACGTTGGAAACAATATGGAAAGTGGAAATAATTTAGATTTATTTATATAAACAAACAAGTCTTAGAGCTAATTTCTTCCTGGTATTTATACCTGAGAGCTACTTTTTCTCAGTGCATAGTAAAATATGTCCATGTTTATAAATGAGCATAAATCTTCATATTTTTCTTGCAAGGAATGGAGGAAGCTAACTGCCAAAAAACAGCCTACTTGGACACATATTTGGGCAATGTTAAAGACCTGTTTGTGGTATCTGGCCCTGCAGCTCGCTTAAGACCCCAAAATTCTCCAGATGAGTATTTCTCTTGTATGTAACTATTAGACCAATTTGAATTACTTGCTTGTTTTGTATTGATGTTTTAGTGTGTGAATGTTGGTCTTATATGAAGCTGTGGGATCAAATTAAATGTTTGCATTTGCTGGTTGAACTTTTCCTGATTACCTGACTCATGGAAGTGAGGCTGGACAATTCTCTCCTGTTTTGGAGACCTTTTAAAATAATTTAGCTACATATACCATATTTTTCGGAGTATAAGACGCACCTCCCCCCCCTCCAAAGAGGCTGAAAATTTGGGTGTGTCTTATACTCCAAATGTAGCTTTTTTGAAGCTTTTTTTCACCCCTAATGAGGCGCCAATGAGGCTCTAGCAAGTGAAGCGATCTTCCCAGCTTTGCTTGAGTCTCCACTGTGCTTTAACAAGGCAATAGCAAGTGAATTGCCCGTTTTTCTCATTGCTGCTTCCTCTCAGCTGTGCCTTAGAAGCTGTTTTTTATCCCCAAGCAGGGGATAAAAAACCCCAGCAAACTAATGTGCTGAAGGTGACCAGACTAAGGACGCTAGCCAGATGAATACCTGGTAGGCTAATTTCCCCCCCTATTTTCCTCCCCAAAAACTAAGCCGCGTCTTATACTCTGGTGCGTCTTATACTCTGAAAAATAAGGTATATTTTTGGTGTGTATATGTTCTCTTTCTTCCCGGAGATGATCAGTACTGGATTTCACCCTTTATTTGCACCTGAAAAAAAAGTCATGATATTTATATTTTTAAATAACAATGGCAAAAATGTAAATGCTCCTCTCGATCAGTATTCATGTAGGCTTGCCCTGTGATTCCCACACCGTGGCTCTTGGATGCAAACTCACAGGGATGCCATGCAATGTTTAAAATTTTTGTGACATCCATTTCTGAAGCTGAATTTTGGGCAATCTTTAAGCCTATGGTGCTGTAAAAAATTACTGAAACATAAAGGTGTTACTACATAAACGTTTGGAAACTTTGACATAGACCTTCTGATGAAAACTGTAATGCTGAACATCTCTTAGGATCAAAACAAATAGAAATCTTGTAATTATGATTTGTCAATATAAAAGGTATTGATAGCTGAACTCTGAGAAAATGAAGTTTAGAAAATGAAAATAAAGAATTTGAATGTTCAGTGTCAGGTACCAGATTCCCGCATTTCTTTACTACCAGTAGGCAAAGCTTCATAGAGGTTGGGGATTTGCAGTGAAGAAGTAGTCTTCCAGAGAATTGAGTGATCAACTGATTTCTGAAATCTTCTCAATATATATCTACAGTCATATTCTTTGAAATAATATCTTAAAGAAAAAAAATGACAATTGTTGCTTTATGTAGACACCGGGGAAAATGACATATTTTTATGTAATTTGGAACATGCAGCTACTCTTATTTGTTTTTACTTAGTGCAAGTCTGGACCTGGGATTATTATGTGCAGGCAAACCAGTCTGGAAGAGGCTATCAGTATTCAATACCTTAGCAAAAATGTTTTACCCTTTAATTCCACATTATAATATAGATTGCCTTGTTATTATTTTAACAATTCCATTGACCATTCAGAAATCTCTTACAGCTTATGAATATTAATTCAATATGGGGCAGTTTTCAGAAAGCTATTTTAGCATTATCTATACTGACGCGTTACATCCTTGTGTTCTGCTGTATGGTAAAGAGTTCCTTCTAATGGCTGCGACAGAGAAGAATATTTTAATTAGCTGATAAACAAGATGAAATGTGATGTGGTATTTCAGCTACCACTACTTAGTTGGATGTTCTTTATTTTTCTTTTAACTTATAGGTAACTAATTATCTCATCTAACTCTTCTAGTTGATTATGAAGGCCTTGTCAGAAACCTTACGGTAAGTACTGACAACTTCTCAAAGTCATGACTCTTATTTTAGTTTATTGATTAGATTTAATATAGTTGCCCAACCCAGCGACTACATTACCCAACTACATTAGCTGCATTTCCCCCATCATTTATAGAATTAGTCAACTCATTCAGATCTAATATACCTTCCCTTCTTTAGAAATATCAAGCAAGATATGGAGGTTGCATCTCCTTGGTATATTATTATATTGCTGTTATTGTGTTTGCTTCTTCTGAGATGGAAAGAAAAAAATTAAACAAGAATCAGTATTTGGTATAAAAAGTAATTCTGGATAGAAGTGTTTTTTTAAAAAACACTTTGACTATATTCCGACCCATCATTTTAAATGATATTGTGATTTGGTTTGTGTTAGTGTGATTTTTAAATCTAGAAATTGTAGAAATTGAAAGCCATAATTTTGAATATTATTTTTGAATACAAAAATATTACAGGACCAAAATTTTGCAAGATCCCCAAATCCTGCAATTTTCTTTCATTCTCATGTGAGATTTTGAATTAGAATGTCCAATTTAATGAGATTTTGGAAAATACCAGATGTGTTTTCAGTTTTCTTGCATGACATTACAGAAAATCTCAGAGAAAAATCACCGAAAAGTTTTGAGGTTCCTGTCCCATTGCACAGGATGTTACAGTATTAGCAATACCTGAAGAGCTCAGATCATAATAACTTGGGCTTCAAATCAAGTTAAAACAAGCTATGAACTTTGTCTTTTACACTTCATTTGACTTAAAATGTTTTCTTATAAGAATACAAGCCCAGATGATGTAACCTTAAAGAGAGAGGGGGTAAAATATAAATGCATTTATAAACAGCTGCCAAAAAATTGGACCCGTCTTTATATATTTTTTCATAGTTATTCATGGTGCTTCCTAATTTTCTTTCTTTCCTTTCTAATATTTGTATTGTTTTTATCTTGTTAAAAATCTCTTCAATAAAAATTATATTTTAAAAAAGGTAAAGGCCCAACATGTTTATTTAGACAAGATGTGCAAACAGGTTTTGGATGCTTAATATGGAAGGTTATTAATATGGTTATTTATTCTGGCTGTCATTTTGTATTTTAATAAACATTTGCTTATAGTTAATTGTGCTTTAACAACGTCATTTATGTATTACCTGCTCCTTGTGGGCCATCTGTTGGAAGCAAAGAAAGTATAATCTTAATAAAGACAGGTATATTTATCTCTAATCAGAGAAGAGGAATGTCATTGCTGATTTCTCTACCTGTTAAATCTCCATACATCCCTGAGTACCTGTCCAAAGCAGATTTGTGAGGGTAGATTACAACAAGGTGGAGAAAAAAGAGCAAGATGTTTTGCATAGTGTTGTATATGACCATCTACTGTGATTTCTACGTTGCAGTGTTTGGTCCCAGAGCAGCATTTCAAGGCATACCTGAAGCAGATGCTTCCCAAGCGATTTCACTACGCCAATAATAAACGGATTGAATCTGTACATTTTTATATGGACCAGCAGTGGCAGCTTGCCCGGTAAGCTCCTGGTTTTTGTTTTAATTCCTATTTATTTAAGTGGGAGCAAATTATTTCTGTTGCTGCCTTATCTTAGACTTCTAGCTTGCATTTCATTCCATAAGAGCACCAGTGGCACATATTATCCTGTGACATTATGCCAGATGCCCATATGGGCTCAACCTTCCACCTTTATCAAGCATTACAGACTGGCTTCTACTCGTTAAAAATTGCCACTTTTGGAACAGTTGTCCTTTTCTTAGTCATCTTACAGGAATCGGGTTCCCCTTCAGCTTATTATCTATGAACAACAGAGACCACAATGAAGAAGAACTAGTTATTTAACTTAACTGAAGTTATTTGAATGATCATCTGTGAATTCAGACAATCTTTTGTCCTGCCTTGTTTGACTTTAGATGTCTTTATTTTATTTGCAGTGTCAGTCCTAGTAACCGAAGAGGTTTAACAAAAGTTCTACCTAGTAGCAAGGGGGGGGGGTATATATGTTGGGTGGGACAGAGCACCCGCTAAACAATTATATAAGCTCCAAAATCTTCCAGCTAGGAACTACTGTATGTGTGGGTACACTACTGCATGTGTAAACCGAACCAGTTTAGACTGGTTCGGGCGAACTGTTAGCTCTGACTTCCAGCCGTGAACGAACCGGTTCTCTCTTTATTTCAAGTGGGCCTGCCCACCCACCCATGCGTTATACTTACCTATATTTCTGCTTCCAAAGCCCAGCTGATCGGGGCGGCAGAGTGGATTGTCGCTCCTCAGCTGTTTTCCTTGCTCTCAGTTCAATTTCCTGCAAATTGTACATGCATGCAGAGCACGCGTCTAGTGTGCACGTTCAGTGAACCAGTTGTTAAACCGGTAGGATCCCACCCCTGTGTGGTTTGATAGATAACCACTCCGAGAAGAACACAGGTCAGTAACTGGTTGTTGAAGGAGTTTGACATGAATCTCACCAAGGATAGAAAACTAGTAAACAGACCTAAGAAAGAACATTCTATCAACAGAGCAACCAAAGAAGAGAATGGGCTTACGTTGTGTCAAGAAGACTCAATGTGGAAAAGAAAGGCCAAGAAGAGATTTTATTTTAATTGATCCTGTCAGGCTTATTTGTTATGGAGTAATCCCTGTGTTTTGCAGGATACCATCTGAGCTCAAATATTGCACTGGTGGATTTCATGGATCGGACAATGTATTTGCAAACATGCAGGTAAATAGCAATATTCCAAACTTTTTAATGAACCTGGGCTGCTTTTGGTTTCTTTAACCAGGGATTCTATTGTCAGATTTCCATATTTTTTTTTCAGGCCAAACCTACTTTTATTTCTTTCATTATCCTATGGCAGGGCTGGGCAACTATGGCCCCTTTATGACCTATGGACTTCAACTCCATAGCTGGCATGCTGGCTCAGGAATTCTGGGAATTGAAGTCCACAGTTCATACAAGGGCCATAATTGCCCAGCCCTGTCCTATGGGATTGTTACTTAGCAAGAGGCCACACACTCTTTTTCCTCTTCTTTCCTCCAACCTTTCAAGGGACTTTCCTCTGTCAAGAAAGGAAAACCAAGCCCCTTTCAGTAGATCTTCGCTTAGGAGCTGCCTATGGACTTACAGTAACTTCATACTTTAGAAAACAGCATGTAAAATGATAATATTGATGCTGAGTTGAAATGGGTTTTATAATCCATCCAATCCAATTCCCTGCTCTTTGGAGAAATTTACTAAACTATCCCGACAGGTGGACATTCTGCCAGTGTTTAAAACCTTCACTCTTACTATCAGGAAATTCTTTCTAATATTCAGTCTGATTTCCTTTGCTGAGGTATAAAAAGCGAATCAAGTTCTTCAGGCCCTTGTATAAATAACAGAGAATATTATAGAGAGCCAGTTTGGTCTAGTGGTTAAGCTACCAGGCTAGGAAGACATAACTAAATGAATAAAAAAATATATAACCTTCTTTGAGTCCAGTAGCCATCAAAGGTATAAGTTCAGACTTAGAGTCAGGAAGGGCTCAAAACTTACATTATTTTATCTGCTTTGTTATTTTATATCTGTTAATTTTTACTGGTTTTTTAAAAATGTTCTTATGCTATTAGCTGCCCTGAGTTGTTTGACATGAGACGAGTGCCGTGTCAAATAAATTTCATCATAAAGAAATTTTACTAATTTTGGTGTGCAAATCTCAAGATTATTAGTACCTGCTCACTTTCATAAGACGAAAACAGTTTTGCAATATTCAATTTCTCTTAAATTGCAAGACCTGCTCCTTTTTGTGAACTGCCAATGAGATATTGCGGGATGAAAGTGATTCAGTAGCTGATACCAAATTTGCAAGTTTCATCATCTATATTTGTTTAAGTTAGAAACAGTCATTGTGTTGCTGAATGAATCAGCTTGTAGCCAGATGGTAGGCCTCTTCATTTTGTATTGATGCTATCTTTTGAGCAGCTGTGATGAAATGTAAAAGTATAATATTTTTGGGGAGAAAGAGTAGCTAGATAGCTTTGCCGGGAGAACTTTGCTGTTTTTTATTACTGAAAAAGAAAATATGCAAATCTTTGCAGTAGAATATTCACAGTAGTTGGGGGGAAAAAACCCAGATGTTTTTAGGACATATTAAGAAAAAAAAATCCAAAAGATTTGATAAACTTTACTGCTTGGAATGAAACTGCTTGCAGCTCATTATAATTTGTCTCAAAGCAGATGTATTCTAAATACTGACAGAAAACGGAAGCAGTTAACCTACAATTCCACTAACATTTGCACAGAAATATGTATGATTTGGTACATATTCTAATTGTTCAAAGAAATAAAAGTAGCTGTAGTTGAGTATAGACCATTATGGAAATCTGTTGTGGAAATCCACTGTCAGCTAGGCTATATCAAACGTTGCTTTTGTATGGATTTCCTGTATGACTTTTCTATTTGCATAAATCTATTAAGCAGGGAGTCAGCTGTCCATTCTCTTCTTCTGAAAGCAAGTTTTTAGTAAACTCTTTTGGGGAATTCAGCAATTTTCCAGTTAAAGACCAACTGGATATTCCAATTTCAACCAGTCATTTGGTTGAGTTTAGTGGCCATAGAAATTGAATAAACAAAGTAAATAAATGTGTTGTTTTTGTTATAGGCACTCTTTATTGGATTTGGACCTGGATTCAAATTTCAAACAGAAGTTGATCCCTTTGAAAATATTGAAATCTACAATTTAATGTGTGGTATGATAAATTGGCTTGCTCCCCCTTTACCTCTTCAACCCAAAACTTTTCTAGAAAATATTTACCATTCATCTAGAATTATACTACAGGTAGTCCTCGACTTACAACCACAACTGAGCCCAAAATTTATATTGCTAAGCGAGAGATTTGTTAAGTGAGTTTTGCCCCATTTTACAACTTTTCTTGCCCCAGTTTGTCAGGGTTCCAAGTAACACCCCCAGCCAATGAAGACTCCGAGGCAAGCAGTTCCTCAAAGTTCCATTTTATTAGAGATGTTATATTGGCACATCTGAAACCTGAATCTGAAAGCCCCTGGGTTCTCCTCACCTAAAGGAAAGTCAAAGTCCCTTCCCCTGCCCCCACATGTTCATCACATGGTCCAATCAATCCACCGTCCCAACTGGAGATGTTTCCCCAGTCACACCTCTCCAGGTGCAGGCTGAACGTCCTTGACTTCCAGAGAAAAGAATGTTGTTATGGCTATATATCTCCACTAACTCCATGCAACCCCCCCCACCTGTTTTCCCACAGCACTAAGTGTGGCAGCCCTGAAGATCCAAAGAAAAAGATGGCCTCCAGGGCTGACACAGTTGTTAAGTGAATCACTGTAGTTGTTAAGTTAGTAATATGATTGTTAAGTGAACCCGGTTCACTTAAGTCAATACCCATTGACTTTGCTTGTCAGAAGATTGCAAAACATGATCACATGACCCTGGGACACTGCAACAGTCATAAATGTGAGTCAGTTGTCAAGCATCTGAATATAAATCATGTGACCATGGGGATGTCGCAACAGTTGTAAGTGTGAAAAATGGTCATAAATCACTTTTTTCAGTGCCGTTACAACTTCGAACAGTCACTAATCAAACTGTTGTAATTCAAGGACTAACTGTATTTACTTTGGTTATGTTTATTATATTGAAAAACTGAAAGATTATTTCTGATGTCAATGCCAATGCCAGTTCCCAGTAACGTTAGAAGTGGAATTTGGTCCCTATCTAATTCTCTTTCTTTTCCTTTAAAAACTTCTCTTTTGATTCTTTAAAACTACTATGAGACATCTGTCTAATTTTGATCTGTTTGTTGAACTCTTCCTGTCTATATTTATATTATGTTTTAATAGCAGATATTTGTACTTAGGATTTTTTTAAATAATGTGCTTTATTTATACTTATAGTTTTATGGAATAAGTGGCATGACCTGCTATTAAATTTAGCACACAGATAAGTAGTGACCATCTATGTCCATAGCATGTTTATTGTAAGAATTTTGTTTAGACTGTGATGTAAAGCATACCTTCAATATCTTTAACAAGATTTTCTCAACTATTTTAGATCTCCTTCATTTAACACCAGCCCCTAACAATGGAACTCATGGAAGCCTCAACCACCTTCTGAAGAGAGCCAGTTATATTCCCAAGCATCCCAGAGAAGAAAGCAGCCCTTCTACATGCCCTTCGGCGGGACAGAGGACCTCCACGGATGGCCATAGCTGCTCATGTAAATCTTCGGTAAGGACTTAAAGAAATAACAACTGCTCTTCAGGGATAGCAATTAGAATTTTTGGTGATATTTAATTAAAGATGCCTCCCATTTTCATGGTTGTATATAAGGACAAATTTGGATACAATTCATTTAAGATTCTGTCTGTCTGATCTATCTATCTCAATCATCTATCTCAATCGTCTATCTATCTATCTATCTATCTATCTATCTATCTATCTATCTATCTCATGTATCTAATCTTTAGAATAGAATAGAATAGAATAGAATAGAATAGAATAGAATAGAATAGAATAGAATAGAATAGAATAGAATAG
>JANHZT010001809.1:86448-108785 GCA_032468215.1 Stegonotus admiraltiensis | reverse complement strand
CAAGCTGTCTTAGGAATTCTGGGAGTTGAAGTCCACAGGGTGTGAAAGAGCCAAGTTTGCCTACCACTGGTTTAGGGAATAGGACAGTAAAGCACTTTAACTTTCAGTTCAATTAGACCTGCAAGCTGTGAATTACAACTCCTGCAACTAATTAATCGCATAATATGCTGAGTGTTGTATTGGAAAAAAACATCTGTGAGGCTAGTTTCCTTATCCTTTTCACAGCCATGTTGGCGAGATGATGCTTATTTTTAGTATTGGACCATGCTGTGTTCTGATTGTGAGCTTGTATGGGGAGTCATTCTATCAAAACAATCTCCTGCTCAGATAACTCAGTCATTCCAGCATACAGAACAGTGGTGGGTTACTCCGGGTTAAGTTCGGTTCTTGCGAACCGGTAGCAAAAGCGGCGGGAGTCTCCGGCTACCCTCCTGGACATCATCATGATCTGCGCATGCGCAAAAGTGTCTGCGTATACACAGAAGCACACGTGCACACTCCCATTGCAAACCAGTAGTAAAGGTAAATAGAACCCACCCTGATACAGAAATATCTGTACTGAGAAGAAGTGATGCAGTGGTGGGTTGCTCCTGGTTTGGTCTGGTTCTTGTGAACTGGTAGTAAAAGTGGCAGGAGGCTCTGCCCACCTGCCCAGACGTCATCATGGATGATCTGTGCATTCGCAGAAACTTCTGCGTATGCGCAGAAGCGCACATGTGTGCTCCCATTGCGAACCAGTAGTAAAGGTAAGTAGAACCCACCCCTGAAGTGATGTGTAAACATACACCATATCCCAAAACTGTTAGACTCAACAAAATCAAAGTCGGTACAATCCAGTTTATATAAAAAAATAAAATACTTTATTATTTTTTTTCTTCTAAAAAGGTGCAAACATGTAACTTTTGGTCACACTTCTCAATAAGTAACAAACTGTTCCCAGGTGGAAAGGTTTGAGAGCACTCATTTTGTTTCAGGGAATACTAATTAAGACAGAGAGAAATGTATTTTCCTCCCTTTGTCATTAGTTTGGTGAAATGGTTGGATAGGATACTGGTGTATCTTCTTCATCAAAGCACCAGTTCAGTTAATTTTTTTCCCCTACTAGTTCAACAAAACTACCATTACAGACTCTATTTTATGAGCTGAATGAATGCAGTGGATCAGACAAGCTTTGAACCATAACAAAAGAAGAGAGGCTAACACTGATGTATCAAAGCATTAACAAAAAGGCAACACAACTTTAAATTAAGTTAGATAACTGTACAATAATATATACACACACACATACAAACACGCATAAACACACACACACACATAAACATATACAGTATTTACACTATCTTTTTTTTTTAAGAAAAATGTTGCCCGTGACAAGCAAACAATTGCCACAAGCTGTCCAGTCAAATTCTGATTCTTTTTGAACAAATCCTCTGAATCAGCATTTCAAAGGCAGAATTATTGCCATTTTCAAATAACATAATTACTTAGCACCTGCTGGATAAAAATGTCCAGTCCAGCTGTTACTGTCACAAAAACCAGTGCCAATAACTTTGCTAAGGGGTCTTTTTTTTTTTGATTGCACAATTAACAAGGACACATGCCACCACATTTTTGAAAATGTTTCTCAAGACTGGCTATGTCCCTTAATTAATCTCTATTCATCCCTCTCCCCAAATATACTCTAAGACACAAATTAAGTGTCACCTCTCACTATTCTTCATCATCATCAACATTATATTCATATTATTCTTCCTTCAAACCAACGTTTGGGGTCAGTAGATAATTTGACCTTAAGGCCAGGTGGAATAATTTTGTCATTAAAAAAAAAAATCAGATATTTAAATCACTTGTGCTATAGAATCACGTTTAACAAAATGAGATGTCATTATCAGTTCAAGTTGAGGGTCCAATTCAAAAAAAATCTCTCTTGGGGCTTTATGCCATGTCTCCATACATCTTCCGGTAGTAGACTGATTCAAAGATATCATTGTCTCCTGGACAGTTATAGTGGCAGGCACAAGTCTTGATAAACATCATGCTCTTCTTGATGACTTCACCATCAGGGCATTTGAATTCCACAGGGAGAGTGGCTGTTCTGTGGGGGGTGCAACAACGCCCATCAGTGCAGACACCACAAAATTTGGCTCGGTAGGTCTTTACACTGGTACAGCCAGACAGCTCAAATTGGATGGGCTTAGAGATCTTCGGTGTGCGGATGCATTTTTTACCTTTCTGTTGGAAAAAAATTCTTATATTGATACATCGGATAAACAATGCTTCCATTCAGATCACGAGCATATGCGATATTTCCAACATTTACGTTTTTCTTAACTTTTTAGGGTAAATTCTGGACTAGAGCTCAACCAGGGGACCTCAATTCCAATAAGCATGGGCTAATGACCAAAAAAAAAAAATTATGGATAACATAGCCTGAAATTCTTGAAAGGCATTAATTGTCTGCCCCTGATCCAGCCATAACAGAAGTCCAGTAGAGTTGGATTTGACTGGACAAGAGAAACCATTGTCTTTATCTTTAATTTAGCTATGTTTGGCTAAACATAGCATCCAATCTATAGATATATTTTTGCCAGTCTTATATATGTCTCAAGGTCAAACTCATATTTGTCCCACAAAGATACTTAAATTTGCCTTGTTCGTATCCTTTATAAGTCTAATTTTCTTATTACTCTGTTTCCCCCAAAATAAGAGATCCCCTTATAATAAGCCCAATCAGGCTTTTGAGCGCACGGCAATAAGGCCAAGCGCTTATTTCAGGGTTCAAAAAAATATAAGACAGGGCCTTATTTTCGGGGAAACACAGTATTATGATTATTGCTCAGATTAACTGTAACCAGACAATACACTGTTGATATAGACATGGAAACTGTTGCTCTTTCTATATATAGCAAAATTTTTAAAAAAATATATGTCTAATTTTCCTCAATGGACTTTTAGAAAATTGTTCATGCCTAGATCCCTTGAAAGTTTTATTACTAGTCATAGAAACCCAGTTTCATGTTGCAGTTTTTAAAGACAACCACAGAAATAGGGTTAAGACTGCAATCCCATTTTACTTTTCTTGGGAATAAGATATCTTGCATTTTATAAATGGGCCAGTTGATATCCATAGCTGCACTATAAGTAATTTTGTTGATTATTTACATTTACACTTCACATCATTACCAATACAAAAAAAGGAATTACAGCATTAACAAGGCTTAGAGAGCCTCATAATTTGGAAAAGTACACATAGCGCTATAATCCTACAAGAGGAAGTTCTCCAGATCAAGCCAACATGGGCAATGACACAGAGAACAGGTGAGCAGGAAGAAGAGGAATTCAGTGCTCTGAAGAAAAGCAACTTTTTTTTTGGCAGACCTACTTGTTGAACAATTTTTACAACTTATTGAAAATTAGTTTGTATTAGAGATTTTCCAAAGTAGGATAAGGTAATGAAACATTTTTACAGAAGCAAGCAGCAGAAGGGGACAATTATTTACCTTGATGCTCTCCTCAAGATCTGCTTCGCATGGTCTCACCATGCAAAGTCTACTTTGCTTCTCCAGCCTGCAGTGGGCATTGTCATTGGTGACTCTGGTTGAGATTCCCATTCCACAGGTTTTTGAGCAGGCACTCCATTCAGTGGTCTGGACCAAACAATTTGCACGCATCAGGGATGGGTCAGGTCCATAGGTATCTTCTAGTCTGTAAGCTGAAAAGCATAGGGGAACCATTAGCTTAAATTGGACATTAAGAATCAAAATGAGCAAATGTGGTCATGACAACAGGATGACAAAAGTGGTCTATGAAGTTGAAGCTAGTACAGCAACAACCCAAAGAAATATGAAGGAAAGTCAGCTCACCGGCAAGAGCAGGTCCAACTGCAGTGCGTTCTTTGTCCTTGGGTTCATCACACACCCATTCCTCACAGCATTTTCCTGGGAGCTTCACTCTGCGTGGGTATGGGCAGTCAGGACTGGGCAGACGAACATCCATGCTGCAGAGAGGCACGCAGCCTACAGCTCCATCCAGGCACGTACACTGGTATTTGCAGCTACTCTGGAAGGACTCACCACTCCGATACACCATACCTCCAAATATACATGGAGCACCATCTTTTGCTGAAGATAGAAAATGGATTTCATTCATAAATATTCAGCGCCGGGTTAGAAGCAATGGAGATATCAGGAATCTAGAACTATACAAGAGAAGAGCTAAAGAGGACTGACTTCCAATTTTGTTTATGTTCAGCTCCTCTGCCTTTAATAACAGGCAGGCGTAGAAGTGTAAACCTTGGGTAAAACTTTCCCTGCTGAATGAAACCTCCTAACTATGGCAAGATGTTCTATTCAAACTTTTTTTAAATACTTCTTTTCTAATTAAGTTGTCCAGACTGGAATACCCCTACAAGACTTGTGGACTCCAACTCCCAGAATTCCTCTTGCTGGCTGAGGAATTCTGGGAGTTGAAGTCCACAAGTCTTAAAGTTGCCAAGGTTGGAGACCCCTGTTCTCATGGATGTCACCAGATGTGTACAAATTACTGTATATCAGATTCTGATATAACTAGAATTCTGGGAATTGTAGTCCTAAACATTCCTAGAAGCCTTTGGGAGAAAACTGTCCAATCAGACTCACTTTTTAAACAATGAAATATACTTAAACCATAAAAGGAAGAGAAAGCTCTCAGAATTACGTGGCTTTGCATAGCCCTAGAACAGCGTTTGCCGATTTCAGCAAACTTTTAAGTCCGGCAGGCTTCCCTGTTTGGGAATTCTGGGAGTTGAAGTCCACTCATCTTAAAACTGATGAGATCGAGAAACATTGCCCTGAGGGGGTGTGGGGCGGGAGAAGTCCTCCCTTTCACTATTTCCCAGTCTGCTCCAATCGCTCCCGTCCCAAAGAGAGCGCAGGCAAGCAGAACAAAAAGCAACTACTCACCAGTGCATACTCCGATCTTGCGGTTGTCCGGGGAGCCGAAGTCGCAGAAGAGCCCTTTGTGAGGATCGCAGGGATCCCGCTCGGTGCAAAGGTCGCCCAGCTGCTTGGCGCAAACGCGGCAGCACCCACAGCCGTCTAGGACCAGGCTTACCCCGGGAGGGCACTCGGGGGGCAAGGAGGAGCACTGGCACTTCGCGCTGCACTCTTGGCCGGCCGCTTCCTGGGGAGACAGAGAGAGGCAGAGACGGGGAGGTCAAATAACGCTCCAGCAGGTGGGCCCGGTGAGTAAAGAAATAGGAGAGGCAGGCAGACAGACAGACTACCTGTCTCAGAAAATAACACTTACCCAGCTAAGTAGAGCGGCGAGGAAAACCCAGGCGAAGGTGCGGGCTTCCATCCTCCTTTTTCTCGCAACTTTTCGGCACAGGGAGATGGGCAAAAGTTGCTGGCTGCTTTGGGAGCCTTGTCCAGGTGAGATCCCTTTTTTGGTTTTAAATGTCGCTGTCCGGCGAGGGCAGATCTTCCTTCGATCGGCTCGATTCCGGGGAAAAAGTGCCGCTTTCTCTCCCTTTTCTCTCTGCTTTTTAGAAGGAGAGCGATGGTGAGTCTGAGTCTCCAGCAGGCAGCGGCGCTGCTTTTATACTCTTGAGGCGTCCGGGACTCGCCAATCGGCTGAATGGAGTCCCACACAAATAGCGACATTCCTCGCATTCCTCTCCACCTTCCTGCCTCGTCAAGTCACACCGGATTGATCCTGACCCCTTGACACTCCGCATTCCTCCTGTCTGAAAAAGCTGGCGCACTTCAGCGCACAAAAAAGGCGCTGTATTTTCACTGGGGGGGGGGAGGAGGAGGAGGAGGAGAGAGTTTTCCCTCCAGCTTCCAGCTTAGATTCTTCCTATCACCGCAATCCTGATTTATAGAAGTTAAAAATATGTCTCCTTTGGAATCCTTAGTCTCTCTTTTTACCCCCTTCAAAAGGCTGAACCAGCGTTCCTCAGAAATTCAGCCTGTCCACCACTGACATCTATCAGTCTAACTTTCAAAAGGCATTAAAATCCACTAAAATCACACACTTGGGAGGGGAAAGGGAAAGGAGTTAAATGATTTCTTGAAAAGCATTATGATCTCTGTTGAAGACCAGAGATTTCATGTGAACAATGATCCATTCTGAACAGACATTTTAAAAAGGAGGGCATTTCCGTGTTAACCTCAGAGGATTCCCCCCCTCCCCTCAAAATGTCTGAAATCTGTTATGAAATTGGAGTTCTTTTCCAAGTTAATGGAAAAATGTAAAATAAATGAATATATTACAAGACATCACATTCAACTTTTTCCGTTATACTCCACAAAATTATAATACAAGACCAACTACAAGATTTCGTGCTCATTAAATGGTTGTTAATATACTAAAAACACTTTTTAAAAAAATAATCCAATCTTGGACCTAATAATACTATATATTGTCCTGTTGGACTTGAAGATAATTGCTTCCCTAATAGCTCTCAATACAAACTGTATCTGGAGGAAGAGCTTCCCAGTAGAGAGATGAGATTTATATGCATCAACAATTTTTATATAACAATAATAGCACTAAGACTTATATACTGCTTTACAGTGTTTTACAACCCTCTCTAAGTGGTTTACAGAGTCAGCATATTGCCCCCAACAATATCATTTTACCACCCTCGGAAGGATGGAAAGCTGAGTCACCCTTGAGCCAGTCAGGATTGAACTCCTGACAGTGGGAATGCAGAGTTAGCCTGCAATACTGCATTCTAACCACTACACCATCACTGTTCTGAATATGAAAAGAGGTGCCTCTCTATTTGGAATATATGTATATGTGTACATATACATACATACATACATACATACATATGCATACATACATACATACATACACACACACACACTGTAACTTCTAAGCTGGAAGAGTGGCTCCAACAGATCCTAGGAACCACATTGGAGTTTTCTGTCCAGAAGAATGCAGTGCTGGGAACAGCTAAGATCCTGCACAGAACTGTCAAATTCTCAGGCCTCGAGATTGAGGAAGACACATACCACTCATGCGAAGGGAGTTTTTTAAATATTTCTGTGCAATATTTATTATTCCCTCTCTCTCTCCCCCCCCTCCCTCTCTCTCTCTCTCACACACACACAGAAAAGACAGAGAAAGACAGACTAAAGTTGGTCAGGCCTCTACAATGCATGATCAATTTATGTTCTCTATATCTTGTCCAATTGCTAACATTCATCAAACACTTTAAAGAATTGTTACACCAATTGGACTGCAGACATCTGTAATCATATCCCACAGGCCCTTAACAATATTCCAGGGTTTAGAACCACTACTTGTATTGTTCCTCCCGAGTGAAGTAAATGACGCTGCTCCATTTGCTTTAATGGATGGCAATACAACTTTGTTCTTTGTGAACATCACCCTCAACATCTAGTGCTACTTGATTCCTCTCTTGCCCTGAGTGAGAACAGAGAATTCAAGAGGGGGAAGGGGAGAAGAGGGGGTGGGTAGTTGGTAGCCCAAATGGTTGCTAGGAGCAAAGCTGGGAACTCTGTATTTTCTTTTTCTTATTAAGACTAAAAGACTCAAGGCATAAGATTCTAGAAATAACAATGGTGGAAAGCTTTCTGCTAATTTCTTCACAGACTTCTGATACTTAACTGTTTCCCTCTCCCCATCCTACCCCACAAACCTAGGTACTTTTCTGTGGAAAAAAGTTTATTTGGGGCATTTCTTATTATAAGATCATCCAGAATTGTGTATTGTACAATGCTTGGTTTGCAGGATTAGGCCACTGAATCATACTGGAATATTTCCCTTAATAACTACTTTCTGTTAATAGAGAGAAAGAGAGAAGTAGGTGGAGGGAACATGCTGTAAAATACTTGGCACATTAAAGCGAGACAGAAGCACGGAAGATGTGCTCTGCTTTTCCCACTGTGTATGAACTCATCCTTCATAAGCAACACACCCTAGCAATTTTTTGCTCCTTAAACATGTTGCCTTCCCTCAATAGTTCCACAGCTTTTTTTAAAAAAAAAAGTACGATGCTATTTATTGAAATGAGGCATTATGTCTCTCTGCCTGTCTGTCTCTATTTTTACATACTAATCTCCCTTCCTCAGAGGAGTTTTGTCAGGCATAATCCACAACCCACCACACTTGCAACAGTCCAGGGAGGTGGTTTAGCCTGAGGAAAAAATGACCTTTTCCCTTAAGCAGCTCACAGGTGGGGTTTCAGCTGAGTCCAGAAAGCGGTATCCATAATCCCGTAATCTAAGAGTTGCAGCAAGTGGACAATTTAGAAGTGAATTTCTGCCTTTAAGAATGTAACCAACACAGGTAGTCTCAACTTATGGCTACAATTGGGACCAGGATTTCGGTTGCCAAACAATCTGGTTGTTAAGTGAGTTGTGTCCAGTTTTACGACCTTTGTTATCATAGTTGCTAAATGAATCACTGCAAACTCAAGAGCATGGAGAGAATTCCTCTCCTGCCATAAGTGGCATAGTCATGAAGCAAATCCAGCTTCCCAAACTGACTTTGCTTGTCAGAAGCTGGCTGGGAAGGTCAGAAATGACAATCACGTGGCCCTGGGATGCTACAATCATCATAAATACATGCCAGTTGCCAAGTGCCCAAATTTTGATCACATAACTTTGGGAATGCAGCAACAGTTGTAAGTGCAAGGACTGGTTGCTAGTCATTTTTTTTCAGAACCGTTTCTAAACAAATGGTTGTAAGATGACGGCTACCTGTTCACTATATCTCGGCTTAACCTATATAAGGTTGTTTTTAACTTTTGGAAGACACCCAGGGATGTTTTCAGATGTGGGTTTCAGCAGGTTATAACCAGTTCTGGAGAACCGGTAGCAGAAATTTTGAGTAGTTCAGAGAACCGGTAGTAAAAATTCTGACTGGCCCTCCCCCATCTATGCCTCCTAAGTCCCAGCTGATCAGGAGGAAATGGGGATTTTGCAGTAACCTTCCCCTGGATTGGGAAGGGAATGGAGATTTTACAGTATCCTTCCCCTGCCATGCCTGCCATACCACGCCCACCAAGCCACACTCAGAGAACCGGTAGTAAAAAAATTTGAAATCCACCACTGGATGTTTTGATGTTGGGTAATCAATTAGCAAACTACCTTTGTAGGTATAAGCACAGATGTAAAATGCACTGGTAAAAGAATTGGAATGACAAAAGAATTGGCAATGAACCCATTACTTCTTTCTGACAAGTTACTATAGTGAATTGTTTCTGTTGTTTATTACTGCATTTCTCCTTGTCTTGTTGATTTAACCTTACACACTGCCTAGAATCACTTGAGCTATTAAGGTGGCTTATATATTGAAAAAAATAGAGATAAATACTCTTCATGATTTGTTTATTCATTTGTTTATTCTCTTTGTGTGCCCTTGGACTTAAACTTAAACTTATAGTAGTTTAATAAAAATGCATAACACATTAGTAAGAAAAACTAAAGTCAAGATAAAACAAAACTATGCCACAATACACGGGCATGGTGGTTGCCATTCACTCCACTCCGGAATACTTTTGTTTTATCAACTTCCAAAAGGCCAGCCATGAGGGAACCAGAGACATTCTGTAATATGAGGGACTGCACCTAAAAGCATTCCTCAGGGACTCATGCTGAGTAGTTCGGAGAACCGTTAAATACCACCTCTGACTGGCCCCGCCCCTATCTATTCTCAGCGTCCCGAGTCCCAGCTGATCGGGAGGCAATGGGGATTTTGGAGTAACCTTCCCCTGGAGTGGGGAGGGAATGGACATTTTACAGTATCCTTCCCCTGCCACACCCACCAAGCCACGCCCACAGAACCGATAGTAAAAATTTTTGACTCTCACCACTGATGTACACTGGACATATATAACAGTATTTCAATGCTAAGCCACATAGGGCTTTATAGGTAAAGACCTGATCTTTAAATTCCAGCCAGAAATGAATAAGCCTCTTAATTTAGTTATCACTTTGAGATCAAAATACGTCCCCAGGGCCTTTAAGGACAATGTCAATCTTTTTTCTGGCAAAAGTCTGCAGTTAGTTTTTATGTGGAAAACTTGGAACCTCCTTGAAAAATTGGGATGAGCTGCAACTAGGGCTAGACTCTAGACAGTTCCACATTTGATTTGGGTTATATTTCATTTCAACCTAACTAATGAAATGCAGTTCATTTGCCTCCTTTCCCATATATGTGGTAATATTTTCCTTTCTCCCTTAGTAAAAAACAATAATTAAGTAGCTAATTGGGGAGGGGCTGGGGAAGTGGATATTAAGTGCACCTTAATTGTTGCAAGATTGTTAAAAGTTAAAAGTTTTAAAAATTGTTAAAAGTTGCAAGCCAGACCTCTGGGTACATCCTTTGTCCTGGTGTGGCCTAAACATCTGAAGACACCACTTGCCTGGGGCCAGTCAGAGAGATTGTCTGATGTTTAAATAGGGCGGGGCTCTTCTACGTGCTCTCGAGTTCAGAAACAATGTTCCTTACGACTCTAGCCTGGTTTTTGCCTTCTTGTCTCCAAATCGGACAGCTGAGTTGCCCAGGGGAAGAGCAGTTTGCTTGCAAAACCCTGGATTTTGGTAGAAGAGAAGGCAGAATTATAACAACACAGGTTCATTTAAAAAAAGAAACTGGCTGATGATCAAATTGGCCTACAATTTTGGGAAATATAGTTCCACCAAAAACCAGCCAAGCTATTTTGGCAAATGAGGCAGAAAATCCCACATCTGCATTTCCCCACACCTGGCAGTAAAAACATAGTAATAACAAATGCAATAACTAATAATGAGTTGCCCTTTAATGACATTCAAATCTGCTTGCCAAAGGCTTGCCACCCCCTTTTTTCCCCTCAGATTTGGGTTGGCCCTGCAATTTGATCCAATACCCAGGAAAGCTGCTTTGCCTTCTGATCTTAGAAATGTGGATTTCATCAGAAGGCTCTTCCAAAGAATTAGAGGTTAGGGTGCTTGTTCCAATTAGCTCTTGGCTCCTTCACTTGATATTGGGTCTGGATCCAATTAGTAAGCATGATTTTCTTAAGCAGTTGATGAGAGAGTGCTGGACAGGTTGAGCTTCTACTTTAAAGGCAAGGCATTTTTATTGAGAAAAAGGTAGCTTGCAAATGCATACAGGTAGTCCTTGATTTACAACACTTCATTTAGTGACCATCAAAGTTACAACTTATAACTGTTTTTCACACGAGCAACCATTGCAGCATGCCCAAGGTCACGTGATCAAAATTTGGATGCTTGGCAACTGTCATATATTTATGATGATTGCAGTGCCCCGTGGTCATGTGATCAGTTTTTGCACTCTGACAAGCAAAGTCAATGGGGGAAGCCACATTCACTTAACAACTGTGTTACTAATTGAATAACACTAGTGATTCACTTAAGATTGTAGAATGAGGCAAAATTCACTTAACAACTGTCTCGCTTAGCAACAAAAATTTTGGGCTCAATTGTGCTTGTAAGTTGAGGACTACCTGTATTTATTATGTGGCTCAATAGAGAATTTTGAGATACAGAATATAGGGTTATTATTCAGGGCTTTTCAAAGATACTGCCCTGTAATATCAGTGCTGTTTGCCATTATTTCCATTCAAAGTGGCCTTTGTAGGAGAAGTTTGCCACCTTGCCACCTCTTTTTTTTTATTGAAATATAATATGGGCATAGCTTTTTTCCGACACCACAGTGATTTTTTTTCTATGAGCTCTCCTTAATGGAAAAAGTCCTCTTTTGTAAAAATCCAGTAAAAAGCTGCTATGGTTGTTAATACACATTTCTAAATTCATGAGTCTTTCCAAAACCTCTATTTACTTGGATGCCTGCAAGAAAAGGCTTCATTTACCCACTTCTGAGTCAATAATGGACACACCAAACTATGTACAACATGCTAACGAAAATGAAAACGCAACCAGGTAAATAGAATGATGTTTTAAAATCCCCAAATATGGTAGAAAATAGTTGCAGAGGGAAGGATATTATACATGTCATCGAATCAGAAACAGCTGAATTGACGACACTGAAAGCAATGCAGTTTAAAATGCCTGTGACCATGAGCCAAACCTGGAAGGGAAGACAAAATGAGCATTGACAAATGATGAAGTAATTTTAATTGTTTGACTGCTTGCCTTGAAGCAGATGGATGAAATCATTAACCGCTGATTGAATAACTGCTATATATTTGTATTCGTGCTGGCTGAGGAATTCTGGGAGTTGAAGTCGACAAATCTTAAAGTTGCCAAGTTTGGACACTCCTGAGTTAGATAACTGAAATGTTGGGTTAAATACTGTACACTGGTGATAGATAACCTCCTACCCTCCCAATATATTGGTCCATTTCCCATCAGGTCCAGCTATTATGCAAAATGGCAAAGGACTGTTGGGATCAAAAGTTCTAGAGTAAGGGTGTCAAACTCACATTGTCACGGCGTCGTCATGTAACATATTGTGACTTTTTCCCCCTTCACTAAACCAGGCCTGGGCGTGGCCAACGTGTGATGCATCCAGCCCAAGTTTGGGCCACAAGTTTGACAACCCTGTTCTAGAGGCTGTGAGGTTGCCCTTTGCTATATAATGCTTTAATGAACTCTGTGGGACTTTCATCTGGACACAGGATAGTATTACATGTGAATTAGCCTATTTTGCTAGAGAACAGCTACCACCCCCAGTTCAAGTTTCCCCACATGATTCCTGGGAAATTTTCCATTTAAAATCAAATTAATCATGAACATGACAAATACAGCTCTTTAGCCTTAGTTATCACAAAATAAGTCAAATTTGAGCATATGTCCTGAGTATTCAACATCCTGAGGCTGCTCTGATCATTTGAATGCAACAAACAATCCAAAATTTTTGAAAGAGAAGAGGAAGGGGAGAAATTTTTGGTGAATTATATTATATTGCCGTTTTTACACAAAGAAAAAGGAATAGAAATTGGCAAAAGAAGAAAGAGAGAAAGGGAAAGGCAAACATCTAAGTTACAAAATGTTGGGTTTATCCAGTTTTATAAATTAATTGAATGGACTGGGTTTGCACAACACTAAACCACAAAACCCACAACAACCATACTTAAAATTAACTGAGAAGCCTAGCGTATGAACGGTAACCACTAGACCTTTTATTGTTGTTGTTGTTGTTGTTGTTGTTGTTGTTATTATTATTATTATTATTCTGCTAACAGATATGACACTTTTTAAAAATCCAGGGAATTTATCATTTATATTTAGCACACAGGATACACAGAACTTTCAAAAGCCTTCTTTCCCCACAAAAATGAACTCCAAAATATCACTTCTCAAGTACTTTTAAAATTAAAGTCCTATAATCAGTCCAAGGACTACAACATAGAAAGATTTACATATCTTATTTATGTATCTTATTCTTGATTTCACTGGAACCATACAGTGTTGTTGTTGCGAAGTTGTGTTTGGCCCATTGCGACCCCTTGGACAAAGTTCCTCCAGGCTTTCCTGTCCTTTACCATCCTCTCGAGTCCATTTAAGCTCATGCCTACTGCTTCGGTTGCTCCATCCAGCCACCTCATTCTCTGTTGTCCCCTTCTTCTTTTACCCTCAGTCTTTCCCAGCATTAGGCTCTTCTCCAGTGAGTCCTTCCTTCTCATTAGGTGGCCAAAGTATTTGAGTTTCATCTTCAGGATCTGGCCTTCTGAAGAGCAGTCAGGGTTGATCTCCTCTAGGACTGACCGGTCTGATCACCTTGCAGTCCAAGGGACTTTCAGGAGTCTTCTCCAGCACCAGTGCTCTCTGTTTGTTAAACTTCTCATCTCTTCCTTCCTGAGGATTTCATTAACAAAATCCAATTACAATCTTTTTAATTCTCTCAATCTTCCATTTGTCTCCACTCATTCACTCTTTCTTCATATATCTAGTCCTATACAGACAAGGACTAGGAATGATATGATAGTAGTCTTTCAATATTTGAAGGGCTATCACAGAGAAGATGGGGTCAACCTATTCTCCAAAGCATCTGAGGGCAGATCTAAAAGTAATAGATGGAAGCTTTTCAAAGAGGGTTCCAACCTAGAATTAAGGAGAAATTTCCTGACAGTGAGAACAATTAATCAAGTTGTGGGTGTGCTCCATTACTGGAGGAATTTAAGAAGAGACTGGGCAGCCTTTGGTATAGGGGTTTAGCAGGGGCTTAGGCTAGAAGTCCTCCAAGGTCCCTTCCAACTCTATTATTCTCTGCTCTGTATATATTTGTTTTTCAATTTGATTATCATTCTTTCTCTCTGAATGACCAAAGTATCTCATTCAGATTGATCACTTTCTTTTGTCTTCAGTTTACATTCATTTTGTCTGTTCTTGTTTTACCACACACACTGCTTAAGTGCCCCATTCCCACTACAATCAATATACTTTTATGTTTTTCCTGACTAAGCCAACTTCCATTTCCATATAAGAAGTGAAGAGAAAGATTTTTTATATACAGCAAAATTTCCTTCTTTTGACAAATCTGTGTTCCGTGGAACAGTTCATATCCCCAGCTGTCTATCCGGAGTCACACAGAATACTAACTGGTAATATCACATACCCAAATTTTGCTGCATCACTCATGGTCCACAGTATTGCAGATCAATGAGTCAAGTTGCTAGCTGGCTTATCTCGTTCAAGTTATCTGACTATGTGTTTTCTATCTAAGGATATCTACTTACTCTTCAGAAAGAAAGCCAACTTCAGTTTGGTTTTGAGAACAATTTTGGACTTAATTCTCTTTGTGTTTCATGAATTGCACAACGTGTCCAGTATTTTAATCCTGTGGAATGACTTGAGGAATGACTCATCAAATCCATGTTGTGCTGATGTGGTCGTGCTAAAATTAAATGTGTGGTAATTATTGTCACTAGCTTTTCTTTGCCAGGACTTATGAACAAAAGGTATTCGATCATTTTAAGAACGACGGGCTGTCATGAATAGCTGATTGTTCATATGGACTCCTTGACTTTCGTGCAGGTGTTTGCACAGCAGCTCTTTTTCAGACAGTATATTTTTTTCCTGATCCAATTAGGAATTCACTACAACAGCAACACAGTTTTATTTATACAGCTATATGTGGAACGTGTGTGCCGACATTAATTTCAACTAAGGGCAAGCCTTTTTTTAAAAAAAAAAACCCCACAGGTGTGGATCTGTGGCATTCTTTCTTTTATGTTTATCCTTCTCCTTTTTTGAACTCATACCTTCTCTAAAGAAGTCGCTTGATCAAGTAGCAGACATACGGGAAAGGGGAAAAAAACAACAACACCCAATCCTGGCAGGGCTGCAGGAAAGTGGCTAGACTCGGAGTGTTTGTGTACTTAAAGAAAGAATTTTGCACACTTTCAACCTTCAGTCATGGCTATTTTCTTATGAGAGCCACTGGAGGTCTGAGCCAGCCCTCAAAGCGGAAATCAAACGCTGGCTCCTAGAGGAACACGCCCGAAGAATGTGAACCTGATCCAAAGACGGTACGCAATGCTCTTACAAGGCTGTCAGCTCATAGGAAGTGTGTAGCCATATATGGACATCGCTGGCCTGAGGCGTTTGTCATCCTAAGGGGCTCATAAGCTGCACTGCAGATACATCTAGTGTGCCTCAGGTGTAATAACGGACCCGAGTTTCCTTCTCTAAACGCGTGCCAGATTGTTTTCCCCAAATGTTTAATAAATATTATCTCGCATTTCTATAGAAGCCTGTTTAATCAGACAAGTATTTACTTAAAATGTCTAAACCAAGCACAGCTTTCTCTTCTGCTTCTGAGTTAGAAGTGAAGCATAAATAAAACAGCCTTAATTTGGGTCTGAAACTTCTTTGTATCTGTAGATGCGTTTACTTCTAAAATTTAATTGACTAGTGTAATTTGATGGTTTTTTGGGGGGTGTCCCTTTTACAAGTAGTCCTCAAATTATGACCACAATTGAGCCCCAAATTTCTGCTGCTAAGGAAGACAGTTATTAAGTCAGTTTTCCTCCATTTTATGTGAGTTTTGCTCCATTTTATGACCTTTTGCCACTGTTTTTGTTAAGTGAATTACCGCAATTGTTAAGTTAGTAACAGTTGTTAAGTGAATCTGGCTTCCCCATTGATTTTGTTTGTCAGAAGTTTGCAAAAGGTGATCACCTGACCCTGGAGAACTGCATCAGTCATAAGTACATGCCAGTTGCCAAGCGTCTGAAGTGTGATCATATGCCCATGCAGATGCTGCAACAGTCATGTGAAAAATGGTCACAAATTACTTTTTTCAGTGTCGCTGTAATTTCAAATGGTTACTAAACAAATGGTTGTAAGTTGAGGACTACCTATAGTCTGGGTGCCATTTTTTTTTAGAAATGGCTTGCCCTTGCCTGCTTCCTAGAGTGACTGGCCCAAGGTCACCCAGCTGGCTTTGTGTTTAAGGTAGGACTAGAACACGGATCTCCAACCTTGGCAACTTTAAGCCTGGTGGTCTTCAACTCCCAGCTTTAATGGCTGGGGAACTCTGGGAGTTGAAGTCCTCCAGGCGTAAAGTTGCCAAGGTTGGAGACAGGGTTGAAATGCTACCAGTTCGCTCCGGTTTGGGCGAACCGGTAGTGATAAAAACTACCGGTTCAGGTGAACCGGTAGTTAAAAAAAGCTACCGGTTCATCCAAACTGGTATTTCCAATGATCAGCTGTGCCGCACAGTTTATATTCACTAGAAAGCAGGAAATCCTGCTTTCTAGCGAAACTAAATCACGCGGCACAGCTGTTTCCCCCCCTCGCTGTTCTACTTACCTAGTGAAATCTTCTTTTTCCATGTGAAGCACGTGTTTGGCGTGCATTAGGCATGCATGCACAGTGTGCTTTTGGTGTGTGCTGCGCATGCGTGCATGCAGCACGCATTTGGCGCACACCGCACATGTGTGGGCAGCAAACCGGTAGTGATCCATGGAGGATTTCACCACTGGTTGGAGACCCCTGGACTAGAATACACAATCTCCCATTTTCTAGCTTGGTGCCTTAACTACTACCCAACTGGCTCTCACACTGAGACCCAACTGGCTCTCACACTGAGCTTCTAAATAGACAGCTGATCCTATCAGCTATCCTAGAACTTACCTGAGGTTTAGAAAGGGGCTCTAATTTTCGTCTCGCTGTCAGACTGGTAGGATGCCATTTAAGAACAGCGGATATTGTATATATGTGTATGTGTGTGTCTGTGTCTGTGTGTGTCTGTGTGTATATACACACACATTATTTATATAATGCCTGAGGACATTCCAGAATTGTGTCTAAATTTGTTCCTCTCCCTCTCCCTCCCTCCCTTTATCTATCTCTCTCTCTGTCCCCCTCCCCCTCCCCCTCCCTCCCTCCTGCCCTCTCTCTTTGTCATAAGAGTTGCAGCAGGCTATTTTTTGACCTTCTGATGTCACTGGACAGCCAACCAAGAGCCTGCAGTTACCTAGAACTCTGTGGAAATAAATTAGGGTTGGTTTTTTGTTTTTTTAAAAAAAAAGAAAACTGGAGTGTGGTTTTAATTTTACTCCTATTTATACACAGATGGTTTATACTGCTCGTTCAGCTGTTTGTTTGGTTTCTTTTCTCCCTCCCCAGCTAAATAAATCCTACCTCTCTCTCTCTCTCTCTCTCTTTTTGGGAGTTGCTTTTAAAATAGAGACAGTTAAAAAATGGAAAAAACTCCAAAACACAAAGATAAAGATAAAAACATTGGCAAAGAAAAGACAAAAAAAGAAAAAGAAAAACCACCCCATAGAAAGTGAAAAAAAATTAGAAAGTGAAAAATAAATACAACAGAAAAAATAGAAAAAGGTAACATACAGAAAATCCTTGACTTACAGCCACAATTGGGACTAGGATTTCTGTTTTGGTTTTTACCCAATTTTATGACCTTTATTGCCACAGTTATTAAATCATTACAGCTGTTAAGTGAATCATGTGGTTATTAAAGAAAGCCCAGCTTTCCCATTCGCTTCGCTTGTCAGAAGCTGGCTGAGAAGATCACAAATAGTGATTACACATGATGAAATTGCAGGACACTGCAATTTTTGTAAATAATGCTGGTTGCCAAGCATCCACATTTTGATCACATGACCAGGGAGATTCTGAAATGGTCGTAAGTGTGAGACTGATCATAAGTCACTTTTTCCAGTGCCATTGTAAGTTCAAACAGTGAATGGTTCTAAGTCGAGAACTATTTGCATATTATTTCAGCAGTAAATAATTACAATTCTATAAGCAGTTATCTAATTCAAGTACATATTTAATTACATATATATTTCTCATTTATATATAACTATTATGTTCTCATTTTGTTAACCTACTGTATTTTGTATAAATGAATTCTATATTTCATTGCATTTGTCCATACAAACTCTATGTCTACATACAATCCACTCCTAGGAGGCAATACAGTCAAGTCCTCCATTCATTGAGTGAAAGAGGCCAAAAAATCCTGCATCTTGTGTAGCACAGCCCAATATGTTCTTCATTATTTCTCCTCTGCCCCACTTTCTGAGTCAGAACTTCATGGTCAACTAAGTGGTGAACTTTCCTTTCAAGATTAAGGAACAGTAGTGGGTTTCACTTACCTTCACTACCGGTTTGGAACTGTGACCCTGCATGTAGTTGCTTCATTCGCATGTGGCACTTCTGCACATGCGCAGAACCTTCTGCACATGCACAGAGCGTCCATGATGACTTCCGGGTGGGTGGGCGGAGCCTCCCACCACAGCCGCTACCAGTTTACCCAAACTGAGTGAACCAGTAGAAACCCACCACTGTTAAGGAACCTCCTGCCCCCCATATTCTAGTACTAGGAGAACCTATGCACCCTATTTCCATTATATTACTACAACAGGTTGCTTGAGAATTTCAAAATCATTCATGAATCTCTAAATACATTTCAGAAGTTCATCCTATAACTAGAGAAAAGCATATAAGGATGGCATATAAGCCACCCAGAGTCGCTTTGGATAGTGAGAAAGGTGGCATATAAATTAAATAAATAGTTAGCAGCTTACTCCAAGCAAGAAATGAAAAGGAACCTATATTGCCATTGTGTGTCAGTGTCTTATTCATTCTAATCTAATGCATCTGGAGGCAATCTCATTTTGTAGTAAATGAGGCACGGTAAACTAGGGCGCAATGCTTATCTCCATTTCTTTTCGAGGGAGCCAGCGTTTCTGAAGAAATTTTCCGTGATCATGTGGCTGTATTCGAACAATGTATGGAACCCTGTTATCTTTCCACCAAAGTGATACCTCTTAATCTATTTGCTTTCACATGTTTTTGAACTGCTAAGTGGATAGGACCTGGAGCAAGAAACAGGAGTTTCCCCCTGTGGCACAGTGCTCAGGTCTGGGCTGTCAGCTTTCCATTGACAAGTTCAGCGTTTTTAACTGCTAAGCCAAGTAGCACTAAAATAATGAGTTTGCTTACCTTATATGTATCAGTCTGATTGAGATTTAAGATTAATATTTGAATTATGCACATTTTGCAACTTTATTTAAAAATCTCTACTATCTGAGCAATGTAGAAAATAACAAACTCCTGCTTCTATTTTCAGGGGATTTATTGTTCTTTGGAATAATATGTGTATTGAATGGCACTGATAAGCTTGTATTATCTGACATGATGTTGAAAGTACAGGCAGGAACAAAGTTCTTGCACATTCTTTGACATGATTTAAAGCCAATATTTTTTCTGAGCAATGCATGACATTTTTCTCTTAGGTTGTCAATGTAGGTACTTTTTGGCTTCAGCCACTCCAGTTAGACCAGCTGACAAGCAAACAGTAGAATTTCTTTGTCTGCAATGCTAACTAATGATGGAAGATCTGTGCCTTGGTACTACATTTGCTTCTCCTATAAGGTCTCAAATTTGATCCTTAATATTATTTATTTAGTTGTTAGATTTCCATAAGAGCTGTGATGGTGCAGTGGTTAGAATGCAGTATTGCAGGCTAATTCTGCTGACTGCCAGCAGTTCAATTCTCATCGGCTCAAGGTTGACTCAGCCTTCTATCCTTCCGAGGACGATAAAATGAGGACCCAGATTGTTGGGGGCCATATGCTGACTCTTGGAGAGGGCTGTAAAGCACTATGAAGTGGTGTATAAGTTTAAGTGCTATTGCTATCTCTAAAAATTTCAACCTGCATGTTTTCTCCACAAAAATGTAGAGAGAGAGAGTGATTGGCTTGGTGTCATCCAGTGAGTTCCTGTGGCAGAGGGCAGAACAGAACTTGGATATATCTGATAGCAGTCCAAGATCTTAATCATCACACCATCCTAGTACAACCCATGTTTACAAATATTAATTAGCAGGGAACTCACAATTAAGCACTATGAGCTGCAGATCCTGCTGGTGCCCTTTTTCCTATTTTTGTCAATTGCACCTAGTCGTCACCTTGCAGGGAAAGGGTATCTGAATGTCATAAACCAGAAAAACGAGGAACAGTTGTGTCTTGCTGATTCATTTGTCCTAAGAAGCAATGGGGGTAGAGCTCACAGCCAGAGTGAGTGATGGTGAGGAGGAAAATGTAATGGATTGAATACATCTTTACTTAAAATGGCTTGGCAAAGCTACTCCCTTGGGCATTTTAAATGCTCTGATGAATTTGTAACACTGCAATAGAAAACTGGGCCCTACAGATACTTTAGAAGGTCATGGCTGCCTTTAGATGAGGTTTTCTGAAGGCCTTATAAAGAAAAATTATGAGAGAGCCATAAAAGCCTTGGAGACTTTCCTTTTTTATAACAAGCCATAATATGTGATGGTGTGTTTATAGCTGGAAAAAAAAAATCTCTTCTTTAAGACCACAAGAGGGAGCATATATTAGGCTGCATCTTTTTTGCTGGTGGAAGATGATTTTGGGCAAGCAAGAAATCAAAAGTTTTGTGGTAAGTGCTTCAGGGATTCTCTGGGCATGTTCACAAGTGAATACATGATATAATTGTATAATTGCAGTGTGAACTACAATTTGTTTGTTTGTTTGTTTGTCAAGAATGTATTTGGTAATAAGTATAAGCATGGATTGGATACATAAAATAGATACAAATAGAAGAAACATTAGGACAGGGACTAGGCACACTGGTGCTCTTATGCACGCCCCTTACAGACCTCTTAGGAATGGGGTGAGGTCAACAGTAGACAGTCTTAGATTAAAATTTGGGGGGGTTTGGGATGAAACCACAGTCAGGTATTGTGCTGTATCTGATTGGGGTGGCTGGAAATCTAGCTCTAAAAAGATTTTTAAAAATACATCTCTATAGGTTTGTCTTAACCTATTGGAAGACTATACTGTCTTTCTCTATTGAAACAGCTGCACCAGAATACTTCAGGATAAGTCTCTTCCCCCTCCCCAACAAGCGCATAGGGGATACAGGTAGAATACTGTATTTAAGTACAGAAAGTGATCGAAATAATCCATAGCATTGCTATGGATTGTTAACATACTCTGTCCATGACTCCCCAAAATTTAGGTTTTAACAAATCTATTTATCATCTACTAGAAGTGAGGATAAAAATGATCATTGCTGAACAATTTTGATCCTTGTTGAATAAAACTGGCATTTATTTTTTGCAAACATCAGCTAAATAAGATTTTATCAGGCTATCTTTCAATCTGCTATGAAAAAGATAACTGAATTTAACTGTCTTAATTTAATCTTTGTAGCAGAAGCAATTATTTTATTAGCTGATTTTCACTAAAATAGCACATCTGGGTTTCTTGCCAATAAACATTAATTCATATGATTTGGTTTAAGACTTCTTCCAGGTTGAGTGACTTAAGCTAATATATATGCCATCATTTCTCTTAATAGCAGTTTCAGATGGAGATGGTGAAAAATTACCTGGTGAGGCTGTGAGAGCCATCACTCCATAGTAAGAGAAAGCACCAGCTTCAAACTTCATTCCTTCTTTCCCAGCCTCTACTTCTACTTTTCCCTGCAGAGAAAAAAAAGATAACATTCCTATTTAGAATTAGAGGAAATGCTGACCTTTAGCCAGATCCATTAATTCATTCACCTTAGCAATCATTTATTCTTTTTAAAAAATAGTTTTCTTTTACATGTGTTCCCAAGTATAACTGGTTTGCCTTTAATACCTCAGAGGCTGTATTTCTCAATTATATTCAATTATTAAACATAAAATATGTTAAATAAAGGAATAAATCATTCTGGCTATGAATTAAACAGGTTCACTTTGTGGGATATATATATATATATATATATATATATATATATATATATATGTATGTATGTATATGTATATATGTTTTCTGAGGTTTTCGCAGGTGTTTGTATGTAGGTCTTTGGTTGTTCGGGTTTTCTCCCACGTAAAATTGGAAGTATCTTTGCGACGTTTCGACG
>JANHZT010001809.1:74158-86348 GCA_032468215.1 Stegonotus admiraltiensis | reverse complement strand
TCCTAAGGCAGCTTGGCTGTCTTAGGAATTCTGGGAGTTGAAGTCCACAGGGTGTGAAAGAGCCAAGTTTGCCTACTGCTGTTCTAGTCCAACCCCCTGCCCAAACATATGATTGATGATGTGTGTTCACTTTCTGATTGTGAGGTGGTTATCTACTGATGCAGCGGAAATTCTAATTAATACTATTCCATGTTGTCAAAGCTTACTTATGTTTTCAGAAATTGGGCTGAATAGGTTCATTTATATATAAAAGCAAAAAGCAATAAAAAATTTAAAAAGGAGTTACCACAAAAAAATTCTAATGTGACCTCTTCTTGAAATGCAATTATCATGGGGTGGCATTAGCTTTGTTTACATACAGGATGTCCACAAAATAATTTACCTTCAAACAACAGTTTTGTAGCCAAAAGGAGTAAAAAACCTTAGCACATTTTATATTCATTTTACGAATATTCTGGAACAATGTATTCAAGAATACGAATAAAAAGCTCCCAGCAAAGGGGGTGGGGGGGAGAGAACAATTTCGATTGGTTTTCTAATTTCAGTATGGCCAAAAAATTATGACCCTATCCTTAATTTGCTATTTTGGGGGAGGAGGAAACTAAACCATTCTTGTTCTGCCCAAGAATTAGAGACTAAAATTTTCTATGCCTAATCATGGGGGTTGTAAAACAGGCAATTACATTAAAGGGACCTAATTTTAGTGATAAAAAATAAATTACAAGGTAGTTTCTGCTAAGATTTATACACAGAGCAATTTCTGAACTGATTTCTGTGCATGCAAGTGAATGAAAAAAATGGAATATGGATGAGTTGCATACAAGCAGTTTGCTCACTGATTAGCTTGGAAAAGCTAAAAGTCCATAACCCATTAAGATGGAACAAACTGAATGGGGTTCACTCACAGAATCCACATAGTTGCATGTGTATCGCTTGCTGTACTCACTGGGATAACGCCTTCAACATATAGCTGACTTCACGGTCATCTGCATTTTCTAGCAGCCTCAGAATAAATACATTGGCCAAGCTCTGTCCTTGGTCCTCCAACTCTTCCACTCGAAGAAGGCCTCGAGAAGCAGAATCAAATACTTGGTACTTGTCACTGAGGCAAATAATAAACAGTTATTATTATAGGCTGGGTTACAGTTTCTTTTAAAATGGGACAGAGAAACAGACAGAATATGGACCAGAATAAAATATTTCTCAAGATTAGAAGAATAAATGACTTAATCTCAATTATAAATTAAAGGGACCTGGACATAATAAGATCCCTCCTCTGTTGCAAGGTTCTCCTAGAGCAGTGGTTCTCAACCTGTGGGTCGGGACCCCTTTGGGGGTCGAACAGCCCTTTCACAGGGGTCCCCTAAGACCATCGGAAAACACATATTTTCAATGGTTTTAGGAATAATTTTATGGTAGGGGGTCACCACAACATGAGGAACTGTATTAAAGGGTCGCGGCATTAGGAAGGTTGAGACCCACTGATCTAAACCATAGATCATAAGTTCATTTTTTAATATTGTACACAAAGAGTCCATAATGAGTTTCCTGTCAGCAATATAAAAAATACATATTGTCTTTTCTCTAATCAAACAGGTCAGTTTGGCCAACTCAACAGGTTCTTTCATCTTCACCAAACATTTTTCCATTGCAGATGTTGCCAAATGTTTTCCATGTCTGTGCATAAAAATAATCTTGTTGCAGTTATCATGTACACAACCTGTCGAAATATAAATATCTATGACTTTTTTCCAACTGTTAATCCAACAGTACAGGAGGAAGTAACTATTAATATTCTCCAGCACTTTTTCAACATTTTCCTGGTGGCAGCTGACATTATAGCTGGGATAAAGTTTTTTTTTTGCTTTGATTTATATGCCGCCCTTCTCTGGAGACTCAGGGCGGCGTACAATGCGTTAAGCACTAGCCTTCATACTTCTGTATATTTATACAAAGTCAGCTTATCGCCCCCACAATCTGGGTCCTCAGATTGCAATGAAGTTATCGTTCAAAGGTTATTTATGGAGGTTGTTGTGTAATGACTACCTTCTAAAGCCACACGTCTTTGTGCTTCTTCTCCCTGAATTCTTACCTTAATTCTTTCCTCAGAAATGGCCACTTCTGTTCAAAGAAGTTATCAGGTAGCACTTACGACTTAGAGACTAAAAGAAGCACTAAACATGTCTCCATATAATCTCACTAACAACTCTTTGGGGAATGAAAAGGTGTGCAGGCAATATGAGCCGTCTAGAAGACGAACAAAGGCTTGTAATACTGTATATTGCTTATGAACTTGTACTATATTGCTTATTGTACCTGTATTATAATGATATACGAAGGCTTTACCTGTTCACATGAGCAAAGAATGGGAGTGATTTATCTAAAACAATATTATTCTTCCAATAATATCCTAAATAGGTCTGGTCATATATGAGAGGATTATGAAGGGGTTCTTTATAATACCTTCAGCACAACTTGTTCTTATTTATCCAGGGACTCAGGACACCTAGAAACCACTGCCGGTTTATGAATTTTATCATTCACATTTATCTGCACTTCACATAATGTTCTTTTACACTGCAAGGAAAGAGGGTGCTGTACATATTTACTGCATGTACTTTCTGATTTTAAATTCTTTATATCCTTTGCTTTAAACACATACACTAACAGAGAACCAGAGATTTCCCTACTTAGAGTCAAACCTTGGCCTCTCTAGATTTCAGCTATAGGGGAATTTAAGCAGGGGTGGGCTTCAAAAATTTTAGCAAGGGGTTCTCTGCCTGGTTGCTGGGTGAGTGTGGCCATGGTGGGCATGGCCAAGTTTGCCCTCTCCGGGCTTTGGAGGCCCTCTGGAGGCCGGAAACAATCCCATTTCTGAACTTCATGAACATCCAATAGGCCTGTTTTTTGCCTTTTCCAAGCCTCCAGCACTTACCTGCATCCAAAACAGGCTGTGTGGGGACTCATGGGAGGGGCAGGACAGGGTGGGTGGGCCAGCCAGGAGTGGGATTTGAGGGTTCTCTGAACTGCACAGAATCTTAGCTAGAGGTTCTCCTGAACCCCTGCGAACCCCCAGCAGCCCACCCCTGAATTTAGGTGGGAATCTCACCATACCCGCCAACCCGTTTTATGTAATCACATACATCTCCAGGGAGGAAGGATATTGCTTTGTTGCTTGTATGTACACTGAGAGCTTATGCACCAGAGACAAATTCCTTGTATGTCCAATCACACATGGCCAATAAAGAATAAAAAGAAATATTAAATGACACAAAAGAAGAATCATCTCCTATGATATCAAAGGCTTTAAAAACAGAAATGGACCAACATATTTTGAAAATAGCTCTCAGCTACCATAATTTCCATCTGCTTTTAGAACTTCTTAGAAGCACTGATGATGCTACATAATGAAACATCTGCAAGAAAACAACCAGATTCAGAGAGCACCAAGGACCCTTCACTTCTTACAAGGCTTAGCCAGTCCCAGATAGTTAATTTTTTTCCTATATGTCTATATTATATAGAGGAAAAGCTCCATGTGAACAAGTACCTCAAACAATCACAGATTAAATCAAGTAGCATGTAAGAAATGGCACTCATGTTGCTAACTTCTTTTCTCTCTTTAACCTGTTCCAAATCACAAAAATGTTGTCCAGGATAGATAAGTTTACAAAATCAAACTGCTGTGTTATTTATTGTTCCAAAAAATGGAAACAATTTAGGTTTTATTCAACAGTTGTAACATCTGGAAAAAATTACTATGGCTATTTTTTTTGGAGTTTTAATCCTTTGTATCTTGAAACATCTGCTGCATTTAGATGGAAAAGGAAAATTTACTTGCAAATCTGATATGGGTGAAATGGAACAATGATGACGATCTCATTATTTTACTGAGCAGGCAGTCTCCTAAATCCAAATAGGGGAAAATAAAACAAGCTAGCAATGGTTTGTTGCTTAAGTGGGGAGAGCCAGGAGCCTTTGTAAGTATGTTTTCAAGTTCTGTAGGAAAGTATATTATTCATATCCTAGTCATTCTAACTGTTACATTCAAGGAGAAAAATCTTGGATGGAATCAAGCACAATTGGCAATACCTTTTGACAGGAAAAAAAATGTTTTCTCTTACTAAGTGGAAGACTGAAAATACAGGTACTCCCTGACTTACAACCATAACTGGGTCTGGAATTATAATCATAAGTCATGTGAGTCATTAAGTGACTGCACCCAATGTTACTTTTTTTGTGGTGTTCATCAAGTGAATGTGGTGATTGTAAAGCAGTCATTAAATGAATGCCACAGTCATTAATTGACCAAATTGGCGACAATGGGTAGGATTTTGGGGTTGTTGGTTTTTTTTTTTTGCCAGACATCTAATTTCTTATTTCTGCTCTAATTGACCAGACCTTCATATGCATTCCAATATGCCCATAAACTGTGAACCTTCCCATTGAACTTGCTATACATAACAACCTTATTTTGGGGTATAAGAAAATCCCATGATATTATGTGAGTTAATGCTATATAAATAATGAGATTTCAGATATTTTGACAAGATCAGAATAGGTGGTGCAGTAGAGAGAGACAAAGTTATGTAAGGATTTACACCACCTCCTCCCTGTGTCCTGCTAATCTCAGGTTACTCTTTTTTGCCTTTGTTCCTGAATGGGAATGCATGGAGGTCTTATTCCCTGCCATTCGGTTGACTAGATACTTGCCTATCTCTGTTCCTATTTTAATTTCTTTAAATAAATCTTTCTGTTACCAACATCAAACCTGCTTCACTAATTATTGCTCAGGTCAAATTCCTGCTTTCAGGAATGTATATCTGCAGCCACAAAAACTTTCCCTCCAGTATTTTGAAGGTCCTATTTATCTAGAAACTATTTCTTTGTTTACATATAGTTCCCATTTCTGTTGGATCACTTTCCTGCAATCCTAATTAAATTTTAGGAAATTCCCAAAAAGTTGAATATCAAATGACAAAAAAGAAGAATCATCTCCTGTGATACCTGGCAAACAAAAATGGTCCAACATATTTTGGAAAACTTGAGCAAGAAGCTTTTTTTCTACAATAATAACAGTTTCTTTTCCCTCTTTTTTATCACAACTAACAATGGTTGAAGAATGACTATGAGTCATTGGCATTATTTATTCCTCTTTTGTCCCCCGAGTCAAAATATGAAGGAATTTTAATTGTGTTTTGGCATACAAACACAATGGAAAATTATAATCTGCAAGCTGTGCTGATGGCACAGTCAAAATCATATTAAATTAAATAAATGTTTCTAATGTGTCTCATGAAAGTCACAGATTAATCTATTCACTCCGATTCTTTTACCAAGTTTTTAAAAAAATGTTTCATAAAAAAAAACATTATCTTCAACATGGCACGAGGCCAGGTTTTTGTGGAACCACCTATCTCTCATAATTTCTGCCTGGCTGATATCAGTTGGCAGAATTGGCGTACTCCAGATCCCTTTGATTGAACAATGCTATCTATCACTATTCAGGAAATATGCCTTCTCTGACATGATGTTTCCCTCTGGAACAAAATCCCTTCTGAGATCAATCTGTCTGCCTTCCTACCCTGTTTTCCCAAAAATAGGACCCAACCCCAAAATAAGTCCTAGCATGATTTTTCAGGATGCTCATAATATAAGCCCTACCCCCAAAATAAGCCCCAGTTAAGATTGTCAGCCAGATGGATGCATTTAGTACCATACTCCCCCAAAATAAGACCTTACCAGAAAATAAACTTTAATGTGTCTTTTGGAGCAAAAATTAATATAAGACCCAGTCTTATTTTCGGGGAAACATGGTAAAGGTGTCCTGGAGACCTTGAAGGCCTTGATGATGTTCTCTGAGGCCTTGAGGTAGTGTAGATGTAAACTGTGTTGTTTTTCTGTGTCATATAATATATGTGCATATATGCATAATTATGTATGTATGTATGTATGTATGTATGTATTTATTTATTCTGCCACATATGTAGTGTATGTTGGAGGTGGTGACCCTTTGAGAGCTGTATGCAATGAAATTTCATTTTAATGTATGCCGATTAGTGTACATTCAAAGTGACAATAAAGTTATTATTCTATTCTAGATGAAACCATCTTGATGGATGAGTCCATACATGCTATTCATTCACTGGTAAGATACCATCTTGTTTACATTGTACTGTATTTTTATTTTGCTGTTTGATATTATGATATTGTACCTGAAATCAATCAATCAATCATCAACCAACCAACCAACCAACCAACCAACCAACCAATCAATCTGCTAGTCAGGAAGCATATTGGGGTTTTTAATCACTGATATGGATCCTTTATTACTTCTTAAATCTGGGTTGTGAGAGTACAAGAAGAATACTAACCCCCAGTATGGAGTATCTGTCATAGAGATAGAAGATGAAATTTAACTTAGAAAATTCACATTTGCCTGTCCCAGAGTATGTCAGTGTTTAATCAAGTAGCATATCCAGATATTGCAAATTTCTGTTCTGGAGAAAAGCCTAGTAGAATAATTCCACACTAACATAAGTATATCTGATAACATTCTATTTTCTTCTTTTGTCACTGCAGGTCCTTTAAGATATGCTAAGCAAGAAGAAGCAAGAATTGAAGAAGAGATATTAACAAAAGTTTAACAACTAACTCAGGAAATGGTGCACCAGCATTAGATAAAATGTATTCAAATTTTTAAGGATAAAGCAATTTTCCTCTTAGAAAAGTGGAGTTATCAAAAAACAAATAGAGAAATGCCCTTGTTTTGGAGCCACTGGCAGAAAAGTCCATATATGGAGATGCGACTATTCTGAATTTCCCACGAAGCTGTATCAGATAGGACTTCAGATCATAGTGCGCTGTTTTCATAGAACTGCACAGGCTATTCATTGTTACATATTTAAACAAGAATTCTGATGAAAGAGTCTGCTAGAGTCATTATGCAAAATAACATAAAAGAAACCTCAAAGAATAGTTAAAATTATTAGACTGCTTGTTCATTACAGATCAGGTTATTTTTCCATGGTTGCTTCCCAGCATGGGGTGTTTGGTCATCAGCCCTTTTCAAGTTCTAAAAATGGCACAAGAGGCCTCTTAACTATCAAGCTGCCCTGTATGTTTGGCACCAAATTCAGACAACTTGGAGAAGTTTATCTTACGTTGCCTGCTTTTGCTCTTCAACATTATATACCTTTCCATAAGAAAGCAGGCCTATTTTTAGCTGTTGGCTGCTGAAACTGAATCCAGTGATGGGATTTTCATAGTTCTTTCTCCTTCCCTTAAATCAAAAGGCTGGGATGCACTTGATTGATGGGGAATATATTAAAACTTTCCTCTCTCTTTTATTCAAAAAGTTGACTTGAACATACCTGGAAATCCTCTTTGCCTTTTGTGAAATCCAGCTGGTACTTGGTTACTGGTTTTTAGGCCCTTGGTGTTTTTTGTCTTAAATTATTATATGGCCAATTGATGTAATTTGGACTATTTATTTCCTATAGAAGAAAAAAAAATTTTTTTCTGAAACATTGCGGTAATTAAAACCAGCATTTGATTTAGATAGATTCTTGGGCTAAGGCAAATGGAGGCACATACTGTAGTCAAGGCAGGCCAAAGACGGACAATGATAACATGAGTGCAATTATGTCTTCCTGAAAATGATGCAATATGTGTGCTTGTGTCAACTATTATGACATCATTATATAAGTTCATATTGCTCGTGTTGTCATTTGACATCATCGGGTCTTGTTACATTTGCTACTGACCAGGGGTGGTATTCACTTACCTTTGCTACAGGTTTGCAAATGTGAGTGTGTGCGCCTCCTCCACGCATAAGCAGAGGGTCAAAAATGGGACGTGATGACGTCCGGCTGGGTGGGCGGAGCCTCCAGCCACCGGAGCTACCAGATCGCGCAATCCGGATAGAGGCGGCTGAATTTCACCACTGCTACTGATACATGGTTGTGCCCATGAACCATTAGGCAGTCCACTGGATACCATATAATTTAAATTTCATTATGTTGCTCCACACTACTTTAACCATCTGCTTGCTAAAAATAATGCTCATGGCTCTTAAGGGTGATCTTTTCACCCAAATGGAAGGAGAGCGTGAGAGTGAAGACCCTTTATTTCATACTTTTCCAATTTGTTGTTCTTGCCATTTTATTACGGTTTCTCACAGTCAGCCAGATGCTTAAACTAGATTTGGCCTTTTTATCCAACTATCGGGTCCTTCCCAAGGACCAGGGATAGGAAGACGCCATTTAATGGTGGCTATATTATCAACAAAAACAGTATGCCAATCATGAGACATTCCATTTCATTAGAACCAGTGGTGGAATTCAAAATTTTTTACTACCGGTTCTGTGGGTGTGGTGTGGCTTGGTGGGTGTGGCTTGGTGGGCGTGGCAGGGGAAGGATACTGCAAAATCTCCATTCCTACCCCACTTCAGGAGAAGGATACTGCAAAATACCCATTCCCTCCCCACTCCTGGGGGAAGGATATTGCAAAATCTCCATTCCCCCACTCTGGGGCCAGCCAGAGGTGGTATTTGCTGGTTCTCTGAACTACTCAAACTTTCCGCTACTGGTTCTCCAAACTGCTCAAATTTTCCACTACTGGTTCTTCAGAACCTGTCAGAACCTGCTGAATAGCACCCCTGATAAGAACTGACAGTCAGAGAAACAATGGTATCTATGTAATACAGTCCTTTCAAAAGAGAAAGAATGATCAGAACAAAAGTGGAGTAAAAGAGCTTTATTGTGTTTTTTTTAATATGGTAACCTGTATGCTGGAGAACTCAGAATTGGTTGAGAAGGAGATGAAAGAGAAGCATCTGTGCAGGAAATGAACTCTACCTTCATACATACTCTGTCAACTGAAGCAGCAGCAGCTGCAACAATAATAATAATAAATTATTAGGTAAGGATTCAATATCATCATCTGCTCTTAGCTGTGAGCTTTGCTTAAATATCATTCAGCCATTTTCAGAGAAAATGTTAATTTGCTAAGCATTGTCTGAGCTGAGATACCAGCGTAGATTCCAAGTACACAAAAGTAGACACTGTGCTGTGAGGAGAGGGAGGGAGGGAGAGAGGGAGGGAGGGAGAGGGGTGTGTATGTGTGGTGGGGGGGTGTTAGGGATATTCAACTATAGAGATACAATTTAGCCAGTTCAGTGCCAACAAGAAAATCCAACAAACATCAGTTGCACAGGTGTTTTCAGAGGACAGTGGCTGAAACCATTCATCTCCTGAAAGGAAGTGTTACGGAGCAGGAAACCTTAGCAAAGAAAAGTAAATTTGATTTATTGAGTTTAACTTACACTTTTAATAGCTTTTACTGAAAAGCCACCTGCTGCTCTTTTCAGACATTTTGTTTGTTTTCCTTGTCTTATTTGTTGTCTAGGAAAAGAGGTCAGCAGTGCTTTATGTTCTCAAAACAAATTCTTAAGGCTCAAATTTTGTATTAGTTTATTAATTGCTGAGTTACTGTAAGAGAATTAGCAGAGTATTTAAACATCTGTTCCTTTTCATGGATTTCACTTTCAAGTAACCACAAATCAGTTTCCCAGTCAGTTCTGTTATTATTGGAAGATATTGCTTTAAAATCAAATATACTTTCTGGAAAATAAAAACAAAACTCCAGTATTATGACTACAGATATGTTTAAACACCGTTCAATAGCTTCCATAGCTTTTATCTTGAAAATAAAGTTAGATTTATGCAAGCAGGCTTTATTAGTAAGTTTTAATACAAAATCACTACCTCAAATAATATTGCTTACATATCTATCCTTAGCTTTCTAACAGCGGATGCTTTTAAGGTGGCAAAAATACTTCAGAATAACTACATACGAAACACTGCATTATTAGACAAATAAACAATAAAACTATGAATTAACAAACTGAAAGTACTGTTTGGTCCTGAAAAGATGGATAAGGTATATAGTCTTGCAGACAATCTTATATCTTTTATTTACCCCACCTTTATTATTTTTATAAATAACTCCAGAAAGCAAACATATCTAACACATTTTTCCTCCTATTTCCCCACAACAACAACCCTTTAAGGTGGGTTGAGCTGAGAGAGAGTGACTGACCCGAAGTCACCCAGCTGATTTCCATGCCTAAGGCAGGGCTAGAAGTCACAGTCTCCTGATTTTTAACCTGGTGCTTTAGTACACTTCTCCCAATTAGCATCTGAGGTAATAATGTGATCTAATTTTAACTACAGTTGGGATTGAACAGCTATCTTGTTATAGTATTTATTTACAGTGTTCCCTCCTATAATACTCTATTTCTGTCTGAACTAAGAGTTACTTCATAGTAAACACATATGTAACTGAGCAATGAGATTACTATATTTGTTAATTCTTGATGAACATTCAGATTGCAAAACTTTGGTATATAATTCAACATCACGTTCACATATTTAACATTTAAAGATTTTCCCACAAATCTTTATGCATTAGAACATTATTCCAAAAATATATCAGATAATCCATGACTATATCATATGGGTCAACGAGTCCTCAATTTTTTTTTACACCTCCATCAAAGAAAATCTGATGCTTTATCTTTTCAAATACCTTCTTTGGGGAGTCTGTACATGACCCTTCCTGAAAAAGCCCTCTGTATTTATAGACCGCCCTCAAGAATTCCATTTTTGGGTTGGGCTAGTGAGAACATGGCAACCTCATACAACTCCAAATGGATTTGGATGCAACTGATTATCTAGATGAGTGGGTTTTAATCTAGGAAGTGGTACTAAATCTGCCTTGGTTATGTTGGTGAATGACCTATGTTGGTAATTAGATGGGACTGATATGAACCTAACAGTTTTCCTGGACCTTTTGGCAGCTTTCAGTACTATAGAAGCATGGAATCTACTCTGTGTGGCAGAATTGGGATTGTTGTTCTCTACCATTTAACTCTACATAACCAATTATTACCATATCATTATGGCTAGTGCTCCAGTTGTGATCCCTCCTGCACTGATCAGATTTAATAACATCAATCCATGTCTTAATTGCAACCATTTTGACTATTGTAACATACACTACACTATTACAATTCTTAAAATGTATACAAAAACTGCATTTGGTGCCAAAAGAGGTGGCTAGGATGCTAACCAATGTAAGGACAAGGACTGCTGGCTATCTGCCACAATTTAAGGTGTTGCTGTTGACCATTGAAGTCCTACATATAAGTATCTACCTCTCCCACTATAAAACTGTCCAATTAATTCAACAAGAGAGACCCCTTTGAAGATTCTCCACAGTCAGAAGCTCAGTTATGTGGTCTACGGTAAAGGACCTTCTTTTCTGTGGCTCCCAGCCAATGGAGAGTTTGATTCTCATTCTCCCAGTGCTTTGAAAAATGGCAAAACCAGATTTTTTTCCACCAAGTCTTTACTGGTAGGGAGTGGTACAGATTTTTCTGGGGAATTTGTAACCACAATAGTAAGGCAAATAGGCTCTTCATGATCAGTTTGCAAGAACTGCTAGACACTTAAAAACTGGGTGCTTGGAGCGGGCTGAGATAGATAGACCTTCACTCTACTTCAATATAGATTTTCTTCTGTTCTTTTGGATTGACCTCAAACTGTAGCACATGCCACTGATATGTTTCTACTCATAGAAGTCTCTGAGGCTTAGTATTATTTAAACACAGCACAATAAGACTATTAAGCTTTGTGTTTTAGAGAATTTAAGCTCCATCGATATTTGTGTTTCCCAGAGCTTTTCATGGTTGTAAAAGCAGAAAAAATGCACATGCCATCTTTACAAGCATTTTGCTTGTAAATACTTTGTCCCAATAATTTCTATGAGCAGTGTGGATGTATTCCCACTTGGAAAATTAAAGCAAAAATTGTAGCATTTTGTTTTTTTTTGTACTTTTCTTGTTTTGTAATTTTATCCATGTCCCACCCAAATGAACTACTGTGACATTACGGGAATGGCTGAATCATTTAGAAAGCAAATGATTGATACAGCATGGATCAAATTCTAGTTTTCTAAGGAAAACAAAAAAAAATTAAAATCTAGTTTTGCAACATACACTTTGTTCACAGGAAGAAAAGAACAATAACAGCATTTTGATTTTGATTTTGAAGACGATTGGAACTTAAAATTAAAAGGGACTCACCTGATATATTATTTTTGCAAGAAACTCATCAGAAATCGGAA
>JANHZT010001809.1:32778-43920 GCA_032468215.1 Stegonotus admiraltiensis | reverse complement strand
TGAGGGAGAGAAGGGGGTAGGATAAGAGCGGCTACTGTGGAGCCAGCCTGAGGGAGAGGAGAGGAGACGCTTTTGTGGGGCCAGCCTGAGGAAAAGGAGAGGACAGGATCTACGGGGCAAGCCTGAGGGAGAGAACGGGAGAGGAGAGGCCGATCGTAACTACTCATTAATTTTCAAACTCTAACTGTCAATTTATCATGCCCCATCACATAGTTTCGTAGCGAAGCAAGCAATGGTGGGTTGCCCTTGGTTCGCACCGGTTCTATAGTACTGATAGTAAAACTGGTGGGGGGCTCCACCCACTGACCTTGAAGTCATCAAAAAGCTTTTGCGCATGCGCAGAAGAGAGCACGTGCGGCCCTGTTGCAAACCGGTAGTAAAGGTAAGTAGAACCCACCCCTGGAAGCACGGGTATCCAGCTAGTATTTTAGATAGACAGGGTTTGGGGAATTGTAGTTCCTACTCACAGCTTTAGACATAGACATCAAAGCAGCTGAATCCCTTTAAATCTGCAAATAGCTGTAAATCTAAATAATAGGAAAGGGTATCCTATGATGTGATGATCACTGAAATTAATTTATCACAGTGAGGTTCTATATGTTGTCTGTGAAGTGTCTTTAATTTAAATTCCATGTCAAGAGCAATCTTGTAAAAACAATTTATTTAAAGAGACCTTTAGACAGTTATTCTTGAGTGCTATGCTTTGAAGCCTAGTTTGTTTCATTACTACTAGGCTGCACTCAAGCTCCCATTGTGATATTTATTTTCACCAGCATGGATGACATTTGGGTAGTAATGCCCAGATTTGGGGGTTATAGGAAGAAATCTCTGCATCTTCTAAATCATATAGAAGGCCAAGTTGTTATTATTTTATACGTTATTACTATTGTTAGTATATGCCAACTGCAACATCCTACAAACAGTGATACTGCAGAATAGATTAAATTAAAAAAATAATTATTACAAACTTTTGATTGTGCTTTTGAAAAAAAAAGGGGGGGGCTAATTTACCTTAGAAACTGTAGAAGGAAGCAAGACATAAATGAAATTGGGGGGTCCTTGGTGCTTTCTAAGCTTGGCTGTTTTCTTGCAGATGTTTTATTACCTAACTAGGTAACAACATTGTTAGAACTGAGTGGGGTTTGCTCTCTGTTTATATACAAGAGGCTTGCTCTTTGGGTGTTTGTGAGAGTATCTAAGGTAGCTCCTTGATTAGACTGTTGTTTACTGTTTGTTTGATTGTTTGTCTGACTTGGTAGTTCCTTGATTGGAGTATTGTTTACTGTTTGATTGTTGGTCTAGTATCAGTCCAGGTGTAAATCTCTGTTTATTGGCTATTGATTGTTGGTGAAGAGGTGTTTTGATCCTTTTGTTTCTTTTTCAGCTTTTTGATGTCTCCTTTGAATGGTATGTGGATGTATTTATTTCTATGTGCAATTACAATAAATGTGTCATCCTACTTAATTCATGCTAATAATCCCAATAATAATACTATTACACCTTTGAAACAAAATGCTGCTCCTTATGTCCCTAGTTGGACTTGAGGACAATTTCTCTTATTTGATCTAAACAAGGTCACCTAACCACGTTAAGTTCAGCTATATAAACTCCAACCATCAACTTAATACCTAAATACAAGGTTTATAATTGAAAAGTGACCATGAAATAGCTAATTATTTATAAAAACACACGGAAGGTCAAGGGTCCTCTTTAACTATCAGTTAAGAAAAGTCACTGCAGAACTTCATTAGCTAAGAATCAGAAAATCCCCAGGAGAGCTCGCTTGCAAAGCCTATTTGAGCTCAGACATTTCATTCTCCACAGATTTATCAGAATCTGGAATTTCTTTTTCTTCTTTCAGTAAGTTATGTTAATAGCAGAACAAAAAGCCCATGCATGTCAGTACATAACTGGGAAATTCTCTGGCTTTTATAATAAAAATATGTAGCCAAATCAAGCCACAATTTCTTTCATGGTTGACCTCCAGTTTTAAGCTAACTTACTGTACATCTCCATTGATTTCAAAAGCTTTTGAGTAGATATCATCATGGAATACAATAGAATGTGTCATGCAAATAAGGTTATCTGAAAGCATTCAGTATTTCACACATTTCTGTGTGAATTTTTTTTTTCAATTTCACCCTAAATAATTTTTATAAATAATTCAAGGTGGCAAACATACCCAATGTACCTTTTCCTCCTCCTGTTCTCTCCAGAACAACAGCTTGGTTGTGGATGTTGGATGAGCTGGGCTCAGAGAGAGTGACTGATCAAAGTTACCTAGCTGGCTTTCATGCCTGAGGTAAGACTAGAAGTCACAATCTCCTGGTTTCTAGCTTGCTGTCTTAATCACTAGATCAAACTCAATAAGCATATTTATCAAGTCATGCTGAAGGTCAAAGTGTGCTGTTGAAAAACAGAGTTGTGGGTGTCATGTAGTGTGTTTTCTGTTGCTTAAGCTAACCTTCTGTTTTCAATTGTAGGAGAAGATGCTATGCAGTCATCTGTATCAATGGTGGGTTTCAATTTTTTTTAGTACCGGTTCTGTGGGCATGGCTTGGTGGGCGTGGCTTGGGCATGGCAAGGGAAGGGAAGGGAAGGGAAGGGAAGGAAAATCTCCATTTCCTCCCCAATCCAGGGGAAGGATGCTGCAAAATCCCCATTCCCTCCCGATCAACTGGGACTTGGGAGGCAGAGAATAGATGGGGGCGGGGCCAGTCAGAATTTTTACTACCGGTTCTCTGAACTACGCAAAATTTCCGCTACCAGTTCTCCAGAACTGGTCAGAACCTGCTGAAAAGCCACCTCTGAGCCATATGCAACTAAAATTCAACTGACAATCTGGTTAACATTCATACATACATTGAGGGCATATTCTATGTTTTATACTGTAAATAAACCTTGGTTTTAGAAATCAGTATTTCAACATAGTTTATTACCATGACCCAACATTAATTTGTTAGGTCAGACTTATCGTTACAAGTCACAATTCCATCCTGAACATGAAATCACATGACTGATAATATGGACTTAGTGATGGAAATTCTGGTCTCAATTGCCATTGTAAGTTTAGGAATACCTATTCACATCTCTATTATAATTCTGTAATTATAATTCTGTATTTTCTACATTTTTTTGAAATTACGACGTGGTCAAAACTAGTGAGCTAGGATTTTTTTTTTTAAAAAAGCATTCTAATTAGTTTCCAGCTTTGTTTTATGAATGCCTAGCTTGTGACACACTGTAATTCTACAAAACTTCTAGACTGTTTTTTTAAAAGATTGTGGTAGTATAAATATTTAGTTGAGTTTACTTTTTAAATTAATCATATTGTTACAAAGATTTTATTAATGAATTTGTTTTTAGCAGACTTTTTTTCAGGTCTTCACAAATTTATAGTCAGGCCATATTCTGTTTAAGACTTCATAATCAAAACAATTACATCACATAATACAGTTCTTGCCAATAAAATGCAAGAAGGTTTTGATGAATGCTGGCTTGCAAAAACCTCATTCAGCTTGTATAACAACACCCATGGTGTACATTGCTATAGATAATTCACTGACATTTCCTGGTTGACTTCATTTATTATGACAACATGAATGGTGTATACTTCTTTCCCCAAAAGCAAAGCTGCTGATGGTTCTGTTATGAAAAGGTCCTCTCATGGTGTCTCTTTTTTGTCCCCAAGTGACATCTACCATACTCTGCAGCTCCGTCTCAACACTCCTTTCAGGGTTGAAGCACTGATTGGTTAGATTGAGTGCTATCAAGTTGATATCAACTTTTAGGGACTCCCTAAAAGGGACCATATAGATAGATTTTCTTTCGGAATTGAAGTACTAGATTAATCTAATCTTTGCAACATGAGTCTCCTCTATGGATAAATATTCTGTTATAAAATCTTCTGGCAGTAAATGTACTCTATGACAATCTTTCTGGATCCTCAATCTGTGATAAATTTCATCAGAGCTATAAAACTATTTTTTGAAACTTTTGCATTGATTCCTTTCTGATTCATTGTGTCCTAATAAAATAATCCCACTAGCATTTTTCCACTTCTGCTCTTGTGATTAGGCCTCAAAATTATACTTTATGAAGTTGCTTATTGTTTACTTTATAACATATTTTAATTCTGTTGTTCTTCAGAGTCTTTTAGGAATGGGTTTGCTATCAATATTATCAAATTAAAAATAAATAGGCACTAATTTATTTTGATGTGTTTCTATTCTGCCCATTAATTTGCAGTTAGAGATTTGCTTGGTCCATTAAGTAACAAGAGGAAGCCAGGAGACATTCCTCTGTACACTGTCTACCTCCCCTCCCCATATTCCTAATTAATTGTTAACTTGTTAACTAATTACTTATTAAACTAAATAAACAAATGATTTTTTAAAGTGAAGCAACCAAGAAGTTAGTGGAATCACCTGCATCATGAACTCCTTGAGAAAGGCAGTCTGCAATGGATTGCAGCAACCAATCTCTAGATTGGCATAGTCTCCAGCTATTTTTTTATATCACAGTTGCAGTTGTGAGTGAAGCTAATTGTTGTATAAAGTGGGGGTAGCTGGGAAAAAAAATATCAATTGCATCCTGTGTAAGTCTTATTTTACTAATCTACAGTGCAAATTTCTCCATGGGAGTCTTTTCACTTGAAATATTATAATACAGACTTTTACAGGGTCAGTTTCTTGTTAGATGAAGTAATGCTTGTTCTTTCTGTAAAAGTACACAGATGGAGGTGGTAAGAAGCAAACTGCACATGCAGTGACTTTAAAAATGATCAAGAAAATTTGCTACATTGATTGCATTTTAACGATAGTCATTAGGGATAAAACTATGCTAAGAGCAAAAATGAAATATGTGTTCCTCTGTAAATGGCATTGGGCAACCAGCTTTTTCCAAAATAAGAAATATGGCTGGATTCCAGTAGATCCTGTGTCATTTATTTAAAGCTAGCTGACTAATCATATTATATGGAAGTATAATTAATAAAATGCACTTCTTTCTCTTGTTTACTTTCGCTTGTTCTAAGACTGTTAGTGGATGAATGTTTTGCCTTCTGAATAATTACCTTCCAGTCTAAAATGCAAACAGCAATTTTTGCAGACCTAGCAATTTTATACTTGTGGATTACAATTAATTTGTTGGAAATAGCTATAATGGGGAAAAACGGATTGAATCCTCCTCTCTCCCTAAAAAGAATATGTTGGATTTCGTATACAATGATGCACTTAGTAAAAAGTATTTTTTAATGGATCAAGTATATAAAAGTACAAACTAACTTTTTCTTTATAAAGAAATCTTGAGTTAACAGTTTTACCATTTGCTTAGTTCATATTGTTACCCACCATGAGCACCACAAAATGAACAGTAAATAATGTTGATATATTCATTTGTCATTGTCTTATTTCTGTAATTTCTGACTTTAAAGTCCTCCTTATGCAGTGGGAAAGACTGCAAGTTGACTGCCTTGACTTTTTCTTGAGGTAAAGGTAAACTCACCGCCTTGAGTCCATTGGAGAACGGCGGTCTATAAATCGAATAAATAAATAAATAAATAAATAAATAAATAAATAAATAAATAAATGTTGCTTTCCAAATTTACAGATTGTTTGTTTCATTACCATTGGCAAGTGACTATCGTATCGATGACACCATTGTTTAGAGAAATGTGCTGCAGCCAAATTGTTGTTTTCATAGTCAAATTATTTAACAGAAATGTCATTTAGGTTTACATGACCACACAAGAATTGTCGGTGTTGTGATATGCTGTTGATCCAAGCATGCAATCCGAGTTCAAGTAGGTATTAGCATGTTCTACATTTGGACATGAGACGGAGGTGATAAATAGACATTACATCCTGGCAAAGTTTAATTCCTGCTGGCTGAGGATTCTGTGTAAAGAAAGTGAGGAGAAGGGAAAGCACAGGACAAAATGTTTTCTGAACACAACAACCTGAACATGACTCTGTGTTTGTGTAAGATTATATGGAAACAGATCATGGGGTGAACCAGCCTGTCAAGCAGAGATTATCTTATTACAATGCCTTGTGATCTGGAAACCACATCTTACATATTTGTTACTTTGAAAAAAAGTAACAAAAACACAAAGTAACGTCGGCAGTGTACAGAAAGAAAGAAAGATCCCCTGTCTAATTTCTCATTTGACAAAGGTGGGACAACAGAAGAAGGAGCAATTAGGGACAAAACATGGCTCTTTATTTTCTTATGTCACAGCTTCAATAGAAAATGATGGTTGGGTAAAGGGATTCAAAAGAAGTGTTTACATTATTTAAAGGGGCAGGGATTTGCGTATGAGGCATCAAAACCAAAAACTGCAGACTTTCATACTGACTTTCCAATGTTACATTTGATTTCTGATTTTTAAGAGTCTGGTGTTAGCTTTGTTAACTTATCTTCCTTTTGTGGGGGAGGAATATGTAGGTATGAGTGCAAAGTGGCTAAGTGACTTGTTTTTTTTTTCATTTTTCTAAAAAAAGACTCATGGAGGACAGTAAAAAGTGATGTTCAGGAAAGGGTCTTCCCATCATAGGCCCAGTAACCAATTGGAGTGGAGTACATTCAATAGAATGAAGTGGGACAGCTGAACTGGGCAATATTGGTTTTGCTGGGATAGAAAGCACTAATTTTAATTCAAATCAGAAAAGGGTGGAGTTCTCAGTAGCTGGTGGGAATAGAGGATGACATCATATTTCCTACCCTTAAGAAATGGTCAGTGGTTTGGGTTAAGGCAAACTGACTGAGAATTCTATAGGAAACTTGTATGGAATTTCTTTAGTAAGCACATTTCTTTAGTAAACACATGTACTTATCCCTCTGTTTGGTTTTAAGTAGATTTTGAAAACCCCAACGGATGTTTTTTTAAAAATAATGATTTTTGCGTAACTTCTGCTCTGAATGTTTCTTTTTTGTATCTGATTGAAATTGCTTTATGCTTTTAGTGTCAGGCCTGGAAGCCATCTTTTACATTGGGCCTTCAGGCCTGCCACATTTCCTACTGTGGGAAAATGGGAGGGGGGACTGTAGGGAGTATGGGAGATATATAGTTATAATAACGTTCCTTTCTCAGAGAGTCAAGGACATCTTGCCCTGTCACCTGGAGTTCGATGACTGGGAGATCTCTCCAGTTTGGACGGTGGATGATTGGACCATGTGATGGACATGTGGGCACTGGGCAGGGACTTGAACTTTCATCTAGGTGGGAAAATCCTGGAAACTTTCAGATTCGGGTTTTCTCAGATGTGCCACTATGACATCTCTAATAAATTGGAACTTTGAGGAATATCAAGCCTCGGAATTCTTTTATGGTTAGGGCTGTTACTTGGAACTCTGACATTTAGTTCACCATTATACTTGTGATTTCTTAAGTATATTAATTCTAAGCTCATATGAGAATAATTTATTTGGGGGGGATGAACTGATGATTTATGGAATTGCCAATTGAAAAGGGGCTGAATAGGGAAGGAAGAAAACTAGGATGTAATTTTTATGGAGGAATGAGGATAAGACTGTTTGCAAGTGCTCTAAACAAGGTCAACATTTGTTTCTTTATGTATCTTTTCTCCTATTTGTATCTATATGCTATTTTCTTTCTACTATCTATAAAATTAATATAAAAAGAATAGTTTACTTTCAAATGGGTAAATAAATTGAATTGGAATATTAACCTGTATGGTTTCATTTTGTATTGTAATTCCACAGTTTGAAACTAGCATCAATAGCATTGTTAACACGATTCAGAATTAATTAATGTATGATAAACACGGTGTGATATGCTATTTCTTAGCTATATCGGCAGTAATTTGTCAAATTATTAAGAAATATGGATTCAGGCCTGGAATATGGTTAAGTGAATAGTAATAATAGCAGGAAAACTGAAGAAAGAGTCAAAGGACCTAATTCTGACTGCACAAGGCCAAGCCTTAAGAACAAGTGCATACAAAGCCAGAACTGAGAGGATAGCAGAAGGTGGCAAATGCCACCTTTGCAAAGAAGCTGAAGAAACAGTGGACCAAATGGTTAGCTGCTGCAAGAAGATCACACAGACTGACTACAAACAATAGCATGACAAAGTAGCAACAATGGTGCATTGAAATATTTGCAAGAACTACCGTTTGTCTGCAAGCAAGAATTGATGGGAATACAAAATAGACAAATGTATACAAAATATAGAAACTAACGTACTCTGGGACTTTAGAATTCAAACAGACAAGTAGCTGTTAAATAGCTTCCTAGACTTAACAGCTGTCGATCAGAAAGACAAAAAAGTCTGGATAATGGATATGGCAGTACTTGGAAACAGCAAAAGAGAAGAGAAAGAACTAGAGAAAAAAAAACACAAAATACACAGGCCTCCAAATAGAAGTAGAATGACTGGGACAATAAAGGGCAAAGATAGTACACTAGCAATAGGTTCTTTGAAGGTAATCTCAAAATAACTTGAACATTGACAAAGTCACCATTGGTCAATTGCAAAAGGCAGCTTTACCTGAAACAACTTACATCCCATGGCAGTAATTTTAATACTATCAAACAGGAACATCTGCCTATTCTAGGAATCCTTAGGAAGGATTCAATATGTGGATAAAGATTGAAGTGAAGAGCCAGGTCTTCATGTTTCTTTTAAACAACCACAAAATGGGGAAAATCCTGATTTCACAAGGAATCACATTCCAGAGGTCAGGTGCTGCTACAGAGAAATCATGCTTCTGCGGTCCCAATAGATGACACTGTTTAATCAAAGGAATTTACAGCATACCAACCTTGTAGGATTGAATTAGCTGGGCAGATGTTATGAGAGACATACAGTCACTCAAGGCTGTACCATGTAGGGTTTTTAGGTAACAACCAGCATCTTAAATCACACCTGGAAGCAAATTATATAGGGCTGGAAGGCAATTTACAGCAATGGATTGTTGATACATGTTTTTTTTAACACCTGAATGGAGTGTGTGAAAGGGACAAAGGAAGAAAACTTAAAACAAAATGGTCAAAGTTTTGGGAACAATTCAGTTTATTTTCCCTTTTCTGAGAATGGAGCATTGGTGGGATTCTACTGGTTCACACCGGTTTGGGTGAACTGTTAGCTGTGACTTTCAGCCGTAAGCGAACTAGTTTGCTCCAACTTTGAAGTGGGCCCAGCCCCTGCGTTATACTCACCTATATTTCCATTTCTGAAGGCCAGCTGATTGGTGTGGCAGAGTGGATTGATGCGCCTCAGCTGTTTTCCTCGCCGGCTGCAATGCAGAAGGTGACTTTTCTTGAAACTCTGCACACACACCTAGCGTGTGCCTGGCGCGCAGTCAGGGAACTGGTTGTTAAACCGGTAGGATCCCACCACTGAAATGGAGGTCACCATATCAACCTCTAACCTTCTTCAAATTGATGTCTTTCTTTTACATTTACATGCAGAACCCAATATAAACTCCATGTTATATTGGGATTGAACTTTTGGCTAGAAATGATAATTAAATACATTTGAGATCATCAGGTTTTAGTTTATTTCTGGATTTTACCCTGAAAACTCAAAGTAGCATAAATGACAAACTACCCTAACCTTCTTCCCACAATAATAACCCTTTCAGACGAATTAGGCTGAAAGAAAATAGCCAGCTGAAATTCAGCCAGGGAGTTTCTGTGGTCATCTGGAGATCTCTTCAATCTCAGTCAGGCACTATGAACTGGGGTCATACTTATAAGCAGCTAGCAGAGCCTTTGGATTGATATTTTTTGAGAGAATGTTTGAAAATAATTTTCACATGGGCAGTGTCTGAGAATAATCATTTAGGTTGGAAAGAAGTGTCAAATCATTTATCTCTTTCAGAGTTTGGGATGCCATTATGAAAAAGAAAAAAACAGACTAAAAAAAACAGGCAGGTTTTACTGTCTATCTAATTTGTTCTCTGAAGGCCAATAATGTAATCTGAGAAACATGTTTATAAATATTCTAAACCCTCTTGGATTTTGTGAAGGGAAAAAATAGGAAGGAACAGGCCCTCTCTCATCCTTAGACATGATATGGGGCGTAACTCATGATATGAGAATACCACACGTCCATCTGTGGAATAGATATACTAAAAATAACAATAAACAAAATTAGATCATTATTTTGAGGGCTTGGAAGCAATAATGTCAGCAGTCCTGCAGAAGCCAGAGAGAAAAGCAATTACCACACATCAGTGGTAATAGCTAAATAGATCAATAGATTCAAGACCTTCCTTGCTATTTGGGACATTAGTACCATCTTATGCATATCAGCAAGAAATATATTAAATGTTTATTAATCCTATACATTTCTTCTTAGAAGTGACTTCGAAATGTTAGTTTCAGTGGAGGTTACTCTATTCTTCAAATTCTGGACATTCAAATATTTCCCAAATGATGCATATTTCGTTCTCATCATTGGCCTTTAAAATTTGGACATATTGCAGATGCACTAACAACTGACAATATTTGATAGCTGGCATTATCTGACATTTAACTTTCATCTGAAAAATAAATCTAACAGCTGGCCTGCATCAGAAGACCATATTGAGCCACAATTGACACCAAACAGGTGTGTGTCAATATGTGACATTAAACTGACAGTTGACAGGCAACAAAAGTCAACATTTGGCATTGCAGATGCCTCAGAGTAGAACTTTATAAATTTTATAGGAACTTCATAAATTAATTGCAACTGGACTTTGATGTCAACAGTCCCATTCTATAACTCAAATGCCATACTTCAGAATAAAAATATGTTTGATGCAATGCCAAAGCCTTCACTGTAGGCAGTTTATTTAAAAATTTCCTGGGCACAGCTGTATCCTGACTATTTCTTACGGGTCAGGTGATACTTTTTGCATACACCTAACACATGATTTGCTATAACTAAAAATTAACCAAGAAACTGATATTTTTTTTTTAGCTACAGCAGTATTTCTAGCCTGAACATTTGTGGCTGTTACAGCAATAACTTGGGTATCATTACTCATTGTGGGATACATAGTTCTTTTAATCCAGCAACCATTAGCAAAGGAAATTGAGGAGCCACCTGGCAAAGGAGCCTTGGTGGCGCAGTGGCTAAAGTGCTATTAAAGTAAAGCCAGCTGCCTGCAATTACTGCAAGTTCAAATC
>JANHZT010001809.1:3486-17378 GCA_032468215.1 Stegonotus admiraltiensis | reverse complement strand
TTTTTTTTTAACTTTTAAAAGCATTTTTTCAGCCAAAGAGGTTGTAGAAAAAATGCTTTTAAAAGTTAAAAAAAAAAGGCTCTGATGAGGTGGGTGGGGTAAGCGAGCAGTGACTGGGCCGGGGACCAGTTTGGGGGCATGGCCAATATTATTACCGGTTCGCTGAACTACTAAAAACTTTTACTACCGCTTCTTGTGAACCGGTGCGAACCGGTAGCAACCCACCACTGGTTAGAATGCAGTATTGCAGGCTAACTCTGCTCACTGCCAGGAGTTTGATTCTGACTGGGTCAAGCTTGACTCAATCTTTCAACCTTGGTAAAATGAGGACCCATATTATTGGGGGCAATATGCTGACTCTATAAACCTCTTAGAGAGGGCTGTAAAGCACTGTAAAGCAGTACATATGTCTAAGTGCTCTTGTTATTGTTATCAGGCCAATGTTGAAGCACAGGATAAATTGGCCTGTAGTCTACAAACATGTATTTACATTTAAGATTATAATTTATGTTGTTTTGTTTTTGATGTCACATTCTGGAAACTGTCATCTAGGACGTACACATATGAATATTTCCAAGGGTGTGTCCTACTTACCTTTACTACCGGTTCGCAACGGGAGCATGCTCGCTCACTCGCTACGCTCAGGCGCATGCATGCACTTCTGCACATGCGCAGATCACCTTAATGACATTGTGGCTACCGGTTCTATAGAACTGGACCAAAATGGGGGCAACCCACCACTGAATATTTCTCTGGAAATATCCCAAAGGTACTTTTTCAAGAGGCAACTGGACTTTCACCAGAATGTCCAGTTGCCTCTTGAAAAAGCAACTTTGGGACAACTATGACCTGGATGACTGAGAATCCATAGACATTTCTTTGGAAATAATCTGAACTATCAATGGAATTTATAAAGCTATCTCTGATGAATAAAATTGTTTACTCCTTATTAAAATGTGTTGCTTAATATAAATTGAAGCCATTTCTAAGTTCAGTGGGAACCTGAGCCAACAATTTTGCACAGTATTTCAACCCTTTACACTGGGAAAATTCTGCATCAACAAAGAGCACAGTGGCATAAACTGATGCAAATTGAAATCATGGTGAATTTCCAAGGCAAATAATGAACCCCAGAAATCCAGTTATGGGTTCAATGGAATCTTATTACAATATAGGTAATGGAGTGTATTTTCTATCATACTATAGGAAAAACAAGTTAGCTTAATGCATGCTTGCTAAATTGCACTGTACTCATAATTTGGTTATTCAACAACTTCCAGGTATTTCCCAAGACTTGATCGATGACAGTTTTCATTTGGTTAAGAACAGAGTATCCTTCATTTTATGGGAAAAAGTTTTTTTTTAAAAAATAGTGCTTTTTCTCAGTACAATTACTGGATAAAACAAAAAGAGAGTGAGAAAAATGAAAGGAAGAAGAAAATATTTTTCTATGTTAATTGGAGAGAAAATGATTCTCTCAAATCTTGTCCATGTTTCTTAAAGTGCAAAGTTTCCAGCCTGGTGTTACCAAGACTCCAAGGTGTTTGGGGTACCATTTTTCATCATCTCCAGGTTGTATGTCTATTGCCATCTATTGGTAGCCAATTGGATCAATTTCTTGTAGTAAAAAAAAAACCTAAGAAAAAGAATCAAGGGCAAGGACACTAGAGGAGTAAACTATATTGTGAATATAATGCAAAATATTTGCATGAAAGAAGATATATTTTTAACTTTTTTATTAACAAATGATAGTTTTAGAAATACATTAAGGCAATCAATGATGACCAAGCCTGGATATTTTTGAGTGGATATAGACATTGAATGGGAAGCCTTTTATGGGCACAGAAGCCACTGTTTCTTTAAGAATTTGATTGACAACAATTAAAATACAATTGTCTTCTATTAAAATACTGTTTCTTGCTTTCCATTTTAAGAAGTATATTTTACTTCCACATTTTTTGTTTAAAAAAATTATCAGTCATTGGGGAACCATCAGTGAAATGGATGGGTCAATCTGAAACACCGAAATAAAAATGACATGCTCCTATGAGAAATACAGCTTTTCATAGTAAATCAAATTAATGTTTCTTCATTTAAACTGTAAGAAGACAGATCAGATTTTGCCAATGAAAACACTTGTAGTCATTTCAATGGTTGTTTTAATTGGCAAAAACTGTCCAAGTAATACCCCCTAATCTGTACAAAAATGTTATTGGGAAAATTTCAAATACACATACATGACTGGTGGGCCACATTCACCCCTTCTCAGTCTGCATGTCACAACTGCAATGGGCTGAAACTGACAGCATTCTCAGACCATGGACCATAGAAAGATCTCTCTCATCACCATCTCCTTATGGAAATATCTTGGACTGAAAGCATGCCTTGATCTGAGGTAATGAAGAGAGGCAAAACATGAATGTGAAAAAAGGGAAAAGGTTGGCTTGGATCTCTTTCAATAAAATTATGAGACCCTAATTAATCTTTACATGGTGGCTGAATCACAGCCAACTACATGTTAAAATGGTTAGGTCTGTCTAATGGATCTTTCTACGATCAGTAAAAGGTAACTACAGGATTCTAGAACTACAAGGAGCATTGGACTATCAACTGTTAGTCACAAAACCTGGCTCATATGTTCACCTTGCCTTTGGGGAGCATCTAACATTGGTACAGAAGCCAAAAACAGAAGAAAAACAGGTCTTTAAATTCAGCAGAGGATCATTATGGCATATCATATCCATGTGGTGGAAATTAAGATTTAAATTATTTCATAGGATATTATTCTAGCCTAGAAAGATGTTCCCTGAGTGATGGGTGACCATGATATTGAGCAATCTTTCCCAGCTTGTCCCCTTGCATTTGTCCTGGGATTTCCTATATGTAGAAGGCAGTACAGTTAGCCCAAAAAAGGTTGCCAATTCCATGTCTAGACATTAATCAATATTATGCTGTACCTATGCTTTGATTTACTCATTCAAAATGTTAACTATACTAACTCTGCAATCATTTTCTAGATTAACTTCCAGCTAAGGATCTCTAAGAACTAGCTAAATGAATATAACTATTGTGCAAACTAATATAGAAGTCCAATTGAACATTTGTCAAACTTCTTCAAAAAAATTTTTTAAATCATTTATGTATTCTGATTTTTTAATTAAAAAAACTATAGCTTGTGACTCTTGTTGATCCCGGGGTAACATACATTCCTGGGGTAACATACATTGGGCTGGAGATATTTTCCAAAATGATATCCCAGTTCATATTGAGTCTGAAGCTCAGAGAAGTTCCTGATGCTTGAAATGTTTATTTGGCAAACCTAGTGCTATAATTTGGCATTTGCTTCCAATGGCAAAAAGTTGTTGTGATATCCAAAGCATCCTGCAAACTAAGTTGGAAGAGTTGCTGTTGTTGTGACTCTCACCCTTTTCAGTCTGACTTGAAGACTTTCCATTTATCCTTTTTTAAACAATGTTTTGATCCAATTATTATACAGATCTCTAGACATTTTCCTGTTTCTGCTGTTTTTACGCATATTTTATTTTTCATCTTATTATTAGATTAAATGTTCTTCCAAACTCATTTCTGCATTTTGCATTCCTTATTGTCCCTTAGACTTCTGTTTGGGCAAGCCTGTGGTCTTTTCAGTTCTCCTTTAGGCAAGACAAGGTGACTCGTTTGTTGTTACTGCTTGTTGAGCTCTTTGGCTACCTTTGTGATGCCTTTTCCAATCTGCAGTATCCTAGAAATGTTTTACTTGTCCTCTTTGTTGTTAGTTAATTAGGAGTTTAATTTCCTGCCACAGAGCACAAAGCAGAACACTCCATTCTCAAGGGAAGACTTTTGTCCAGAAAGTGGAGAAGCTTGAATAAATAAGAAATGGCTCCTTTCAAAGGAGAAATGTTTTCTCTGTACAGTATAGGATGTCGGGTTATAATCAAATACTAATATTAGGTATCTTAAAAACCTTTATAAAGGAGCAACACATGAAGCTCCGTAGTAATTGTGGAATTTTATGCCAGAACTGTAAACTCAATGATGAATGTCTGAAAAATGTTTTCCTAGAACTCCAAAATATTTTGCTCCAGCTCCATGTTCATCAATGCCTTTCCGCTTATTTTCACAGTTTTCTGAAAGTAAGCCAGCTCAAAAGCAACGAAAATCTTCAGCTTGTCCCACACCTTACTCATTTGTCCCAGTCTGCAGTCCTGGGAATGGAGGGTTGACTAACTGACCACCCACTCTCATTCCAATTCAGCTAAATTCTGTTTGCATCCCTTTATGTTGAGAAACGTAGCGTGTCAAAGTATGAGCAAATAAGTTAAGCTGCCAACAATCCTCAAATGTCTGCCTCTGCAATGGTGGAGGAATAATATTTTCTTTAGGTTCACCCAACCAAGAATTGAATTTAATAAGTGTTTTTTTTGCCCTGTCCAAATGTTGTGTGCTTCTCCTTTTATAGAGACATATGGAGTAAATGATTTTAGAACTGTAACAGCGACAAAAATGGTAGCTTAGAGTCAACGAACTGAGGTTTAAGTTTTCTTTCTCCAATTGTTTTGATATAAAAAACAGGAAGAAGGTGGGAAGGGAGGGAGGGAGGCAGGGAAGAAGGAAGGAAGGAAGGAAGGAAGGACACCACTCTAAAGAACTGCTTTCTGTTTATCTACCTAATTTCAAGTCTGATTCTGAAGGCTAAACAGGGCTTAGATATTTTTAGCTATATAATATGTAAACCACAGAAAGTATGTAAACTTCATATACATATTTGCCTTTTTCAAAAGAATTCACTGCAGTAGGAAAAACATACTGCCCACAGAAAACTGGCAGCCTTGCAGGCCAGACTCACAGCCGAAATCCCTGGAATGTTTTTGCTTTGCATGCTAAAGCGTATAGCTTTATAAATAGCATTAAATATTTTCACCTCATGGGTGTGTTGCATTTCCTTAAAGGTGTATGTGCAACTTACCAATATTCCATTTATAATTTCCTGCTAGCCTTAGAAAGAGAGAGTTGACTAACCAAAGCCCTTTCATACATAATGCCACTATCAATTTTTCATAATATATTTTTTAACACTTGTCCTGAGAGAAGCATTCTGAGAGGGTATCAGGTCACAGTATCTGCATCCCATGTTGCAAGGGATGCGAAGGAATCTGTAGATTAAAAGCCTTAGTTTGCATTGAACAGCGTGAGCTGGTTGGGGGGTAAAACTCGACTTTATGCTTGCGGCCTACAAGCCAAAACATGCAAAAACTGTCATTACAGTTAGCAGTGAAGGCTGCATGTGGCAAGGGCATGAGCCAAGATGGTACCCTCATCTATACTAAAAAAAATGTCATATGAAAGCTTTGATTAATCAAAACCATGACAGGGAGCAGTGGTTAGTATCTACAGCCATGGCATATGGAAGATTGTGGTTTGGAACATACTGTAAGTGAATTAATTGCAAAACAAATAAAGCAGTGCTGTCTACAATGGGATTAAAAAAATCAAGATGATGGTTATGGCAGTGTAGTACTGCCCCTTTATACACACACACACACACACACACACACACACACACACACACACACACGTATTATCAGTGTATGTAAATATAAAGACACACATCCCGGTAGAGAGAAGTTCCCTGAGAAGATGGGCTCCAGCATGAGTCTGAAAGCTCGGAAGAATAAACCTTTGGTTTTGGTGACCAACACAGATTGGATCCTGCAACATTATCCTGGGACACATATATTTGCTCTCATTCGTGACATTATCACTGTGTATACAAAAAAAGGGCAAGACTTCAGTCTTGGTGCCACAACCACCATCTTAACTTTCAGGTCAAACATATTCTCCTCCAGCTGTCACTGGAATGAAATACAAGAACAAAAATATACCTGTATGTCTATGTTCTATGTGTTATGTTTCTGTAAAACTAAGTGGCATTTATACTGGATTTCCTAGCCCAAAATATATGCATGTTAAATTTTTAATTAGTTGTTTCAGTTTTACACTAGCGTTTTTCCTCTTGTCCTGAAACAATGTTGGTTGTGGACATGATCTACAATCGATGATGTGGATCATGATGTTGACATGAGCTGAGCTGACTTGTACTGACATGAAAAAATATTTTTTTAAACACTTTTAGACTGTTTGTAAGAGTTGCAAAGAGAAATCTCCCAGTATGTTTACCATCTAATTGTTCATTCTTTTTATTTTACTTGAAAGGATCATACCACCACCATTCTGTGGGAAGAAAATTTGGGGTTGATACTTTGGAACTATTTATTTATGACACAAATGTGAGAAATCAGATCCAGAGGATTGGAGACTTAGCTAATAAAGCGTGAGCTCACTCCACAACCACCTGTAAGCCTGGAAAATACATTATAGTGCTAAGATGATTTAGCATGATGAAATGGGAGAAATCTTCCAGCACCTGTCACTGTTGCATGGACTATGTTTAAACAAGGGTTTTTCTGTTGTTCAGAAGATCACTAAACCCATACTTAAAAATAAGGAGCTGACAGTCACGAGAGATAGCAGTTGCAAGGTAAAGTGGGAAGGATCTTTCCTTCTGCACCAAGCAATTATTCCCCTTTTATCTCCACCAGAACAAATATAAAATAGATATAAAGAAAGAGAATGTAGAAGCTACCTAACTTTTGGACTGGAGTGAAATAAAATAATTACACTGCAGGTTAGCAGACAAGGTTGCGGAGTTACAGGAAAGGAAAGTATGGAAAAGGGTGGTTAGTGATGTGTAAAAGGTGATGGATGAGAAAAATGTGAATAAGAGAATGATTGCTGTGAAAAAATAAGGATAAAATGTATATAGTTGGTTGCCAATATAGCTAAAGCAAGCAATGAATAGTTAGGCAGAGAAAATGCATATGGTTTATAGAGGAAATAAAAAAGGTGGACATGGGCAAAGAGGATTAAACAAGGAATGAGTGAAATTAAAAATAAACGTTATTAAATTATTTGAGATGAAACTAAAATGAGGGAATGCTGGAATGAGTATTTTATGGAGAGCTGTGTGTGTGTGTGTTTTACATACATATATGCCGTTAAACTTGTAACAAGATGCTTTCAAGATCCATCCTAAATATAGACATCAAATAAAAGAAATACTGTAAAAATGCAAGGATTCTTATAAACTACAAATATGAATATCTACATATAAAGGATAAAAGTAATGTCTTCTTCAAGCTAAACTTAAGTCCTCTTGACTTTAAAAGACCATATTCATGTAATGCTCTTGACAAAAATGTTTAGCTATTGCCTTTTTTATAACTTCCCAGTCTAATCTGTAGACCTTATAAAGGCCTTCTTCGCACTAGGCTCAAGCATGCTTAGTTTCTTAGTTCTGACAGCCAGCTACTTTTTCCACTAGCTGTGACACAAAAGGATAGAGAAACCCGATTTTGACACAGTAACTGATGGGGGGAGGGGGGAGTGGATTTTAGGCTTTCAAAATATGCTTCATTCTTAAGTTTCTGAGGTCCATCAGTTAGAGCAAGGCTAAATATTTTCAACATATTGGCCAAAGAACTTGTCATCACCACCAAAGCGAAATTCTCAAGTCCTTCACACAAACATCCATATTCTGGTTTTCCTCACATTTTTCAGTATAGCTGTAAACCAAAGGCCCTGAAGCAGCAAGTAGATTCCCAAAAATGTGAAGAGCAAGCCTATAATCTTTATTAAATTGGTATAATGTAGTTGTAGGGTTTTTTTCCCCCTTCTATTCAATTATGTTCAGTTCTTGGAGATTGCCTGGACAAGTCCCTGTAGTTTTCTTGGGAAGGTTTTTCAGAAGTGGTTTGCTGTTGCTTCCTTCCTAGAGTTGAGAGAAAGTGATTGTTCCAAGGTCACCCAGCTGAATTTGTGCCTAAGGCAGGTCTAGAACTCACAGTCTCCCAGTCTCTAGCCTGATGCCTTAACCACTACACCAAATTGGCTCTCTGTTGTAATTACATTTCAGGGAAAAGTAAATTAAAATAACTTTTTTTTACCCCTACCCATAATATTAGGGAGGAATGTAGTCTTCCAAGCATACGGTACCACCTAAAGACCATAATTTGACAATGGCAGGATAATCCTGGTGCAAATCTTTTACCTCACATTCCAAGCAGTATTCCTGCCAGGTGCCCTTCATTGGTTGCTGGGAAGCAATGACTAAATTGCTTAAGGTCAGGCCAGGCATCAAACAACTTGAAGCATTCTCACTAAAATACTTCCTGGACCTGTTGCAGCAAATTCTAACTGGCCAAGTTATTCTCCTTCACATTCCCTTTAAAAATGTTATATCATTTCTCTCTGTCTAAAATATTTTTAGATTTCAAATTTCTACTACAGCAAACTTTATGCATGTAATTCTACCTATAGGGCATGTTCTACTGCTAGAAACCTTTTGAATATTTTAATATTCATAACTTATTTACAGAAGAAAAGAAAGAACATGCCAAGCCCCATCTTACATTCACACTTTGTAGACATAAGAGTGAATAATAGGCCCATTCCTATAGTACACTAAAGAAAAATGTGTTCTTTGCAGTGGCACCACATTGGAATAATAAGACTTTTTTAACATAGTCTCCCAGCCAAAATTAACTACAAGAAGAATGTTATTGTTATTCAAGTTGGAATTGTTATGCTTTCCCACTCTCATCTCTGAATTCAGCAGCTGAGTGTTTGAAAGACTTTCATTGTTGACATTTTGCCATTTTGCGATGGGACTAGGTCTGCATCAACTACTCTGTGCTCATATATACTGCACATCGGGGTGAAATCTACTTACCTTCCTTACCGGTTTGGAAGCGTGTGCATGCATGCGTCATGTGTGCACGCAGACCTCCTGTGCATGCAAAAAAACACATTACTTCCTGGTTAAAACCAGGAAGTAATGACACCTGGGTGGGTGGGTGGAGCTTCACTCCGCCATCGCTACCAGATCACTGAATCAGCCAAGATCGCTACCAGACCAGGCGATCCAGTCCGATCCAGGAGCATTTCACCCCTGCTGCACAATGTCTGTAGTACTAAACCATATTAATAATTCAGGCCAAAGGTATTAAAAGAGGCTTACATGCACCATCATGGCTGGTCATTCTATTTTCTTGTTAGAGGTAGGAGGAAAAAGCCATACACTAACCTGATGAGAAATGGGTTGGTTTATTTTTAAAACAATAAAAGGACAATTCTTCTAGTATGAATTGAGTCATGCTTTGGAATCAGGATCGGCAGCTTATTCTTGGAGCATTGGAAGTCATGCAAGACAGGTCAAGTGGTGTAGTTTTTTTTTCTTGTTCTTTTTTCATGGTTCACTTTCTCTGCTAGTGCTTCAATTATTATTATTATAGATGATCTATTTTAAGATCAAGAGGAAACACGGAAAACTGACTTTATCATTCTTCTATTTTTAATAAACCATGAATAACCTTTGAAATATGTAAATCAGTGGTGGGTTGCTACCGGTTCACACTGGATTGGGCGAACCGGTAGTGGTGGCGGCGGGTGACTCCGCCCACCCACCTTGACGATTCTGCGCATGTGTGCGCACACAAGCAAACTGGTAGCGACGGGATTTGGAACCCGCCCCTTGATGTGAATTAATTATAATAGATTTGGAAAAGGAGAAGAGAGAGGAACAACTTTAAGCTTTTCTTTGCTAGACTTTTCAGGTCAAATGTGGTTGCTTCTATTTCTACGGAAAATGTAGCCAAAGAGGTCATAATTACAGTGCAAGGTTACATTCTACCACTGGTTTATTTGCAATAAAGGAAGGAAGTTGCACATAGGACACCTAATTTTGGCCTAATTTCTCTTTTAATAACTAGATCTACCACTTCGTATTGTCTTTCCAGAAAGCAAAGTAGTACTTCCAAATAGCAGCGCTGGCTGATTTTCAACAATACCTTGATTCAGACAAAGGTTATGTGACTATCATCGATGGATAAACTATTAAATGCCAGGAAATAAAGTTCACCATCTGGTCCACTGAATAAATACCAGACGGAGTAATTCAAGTGCGGTTTTGGAACTCCAGGCCAAATGGGGCCATGCCTTCATTAAAAAGAGAACCAAGAGAAATAATAACCTCGTGTTATGATCATTATTGGATGCAAACACTTTGAGCAAAAATAAAAATGCAAAAGGCTGTAGATGCATTTATATTCCCTTTCAACCTTGGAAGGAGGCTACGCAAACCACTTTGGAAACCTTAAAGGCATTAAAAAAAAGTTTAAGTGTACCTGATGGAAAGGTGACAATGAGAAAATATTAGAGAGTAAAATATGGCCTTCTGAACAGGTTCTTGAGAAATTCTCTTTTAACCATTTACCAAATGCATATGATGTGGGTGACCATATAAATTTAATTAATTAATTAAATGAATGAATGAATGAATGAATAAATAAAATTTATGAGTATGGATATGAATATGAAATACAAAGGGTAATTACACATTTGTTCAATCAGGGTGCGTGATAAAGCGAATAGGTTTGTATAATGGAATGTATTGCATCAATATGATTGTTGAATGCAATGAGTGGTTATATGATAGAAGTAAAAAAATGATAACCTGAATGATTCGCAATGAATGTTGGTGGCATTGTATGATGCAGGAATATAGACCCCAGACCTAATGAACTAAGTCATGCTTTGGAATGACTCTTTGGAAGAAAAAGAGAATGAGCAGCACTGGCAATTTATATATAAATGAGAATAAAGAAAAGCCAGGAAGTGACTGTATGCACCAGAGGTGGGTTTCACCACGTTCTGACCAGTTCTGGAGAACCGGTAGTGGAAATTTTGAGTAGTTCAGAGAACCGGTAGTAAAAATTCTGACTGCCCCCCCCATCTATTCTCTGCCTCCCAAATCCCAGTTGATTGGGAGGAAATGGGGATTTTGCAGTAACCTTCCCCTGGAGTGGGGTGGGAATGGAGATTTTACAGTATCCTTCCCCTGCCACGCCCACCAAGCCACACCCACACAACCAGTAGTAAAAATTTTGAAACCCACCACTGGTATGCACCTTTGTTGAATGGTTATTAAAGGAAGAAAAATGTACGGAAAAACAATTAAGAGGTACAGATGGCAGTACAAAGGTGGTGGTTAGGTATGGTCTTTTGCAAGGTATAAAAGAAGGAAGGAAGCAAAAATGGCTAAGAAAATACTTATACTCATCTTTTTTAATGGCAAATAAAAGTTGGGTCTGTCAGGATACTTGTAATGATAGGTTTAAAACAGTGGGATTGGGATACTAAAATGTGTGCAATAATGATTGTGGATCTCTGACATGTCAATACACAAGAAGAAACTATTTTGAGATGTTTTAGCTATTTAGGGAGAATGAATGAGGATTAGTATACATCAAGTCTATGAAAGAAAAGTAAATGGGTTGAAAAGAAAGGAAAATCCAAAAACAGTGGATAGATGGAGATCCTCAAAAAAAAAGAGGTGAACACTTTCAAGAAAAAAAGCCAATGTATGGGTATAATTAATGTATAAGGAAGATGTCTGTAAAAACTAATTTTAACTATTTATTTCCTTTTCTTATCTCACACCATTTCTTTCTTGATTTACTATCTGTTACTGCATTTCTATGCTTTCAACAACATGGCTTACTTGAAAGTGATCATAGTGAAATCATACTGGTTCATAACTAGTTCATAATATAACTGATTTTGAATTTTATTGTATTACATCTAATAGATTCTAACCTAACATAGCAGAATATCGATCCTCTCGGTGAAATTTTGCATTACCAGATATGTGTGTAATGCTTTGGAAAGGACACTACTGTATCTTTGTGTTCAGTATCCCATAATCAGAGACATATATTTCATATATTTCAATTTATATAAACATATATTTTCATTAGGGATTGGATATAAACCCAGTTCTCTACTTGATGAAGTGCTAATACATGCAGGATCTATAATACATACATTGTCCTTTTTCAGTCTGTATATTCTTGAGGTATATGATGAGGTATATGAACTACAATTCCCAGAATTCCTCAGCCAGCACAACTTTTGCTGAGAATTCTGCAGTTGTAATCCATACATTTGCAAGAAGAAAGTCGGGACTGGGCTGACATTTAGGCTGGTATCAGTATTTCAAACTTACTGTATAAATTAAAAATAGTTCATTAATGTCAGACTAAAGAGCATCAAGTGAACAGTGTATCTTGGGAAATTAAAAAAATAAAAGCAGAAAGGTTTTCTTCACTGTTGGATTCTTTAAAAATAATTACATCTCAAATTTTTATTTATTTTTGCTCAACTGAAATCACAGTCTGTGTACTAGGTGTCTGGGGAAAAAAATGAACCCCCAAAAGTCAGATCTCGTTTATTCCAGTTTAGAATTTAAATTCATAGCTCTTTTAACACATTTAGATTAGATCACCTTCTCCTCCTCTTCCTCTTCTTCTTCTTCTTCTTCCTCCTCCGCCTCGTCTTCCTCTTCCTCTTCTTCTTCCTCTTCTTCTTCTTCCCCTTAATTATTCTAAAACATTATCTCCCTTCCCCTCCAAAAGAAGAAATAAACAAAAAACCCTCTAAAACTATTTCTTTTGGTGAGTTGTCCTAAAAACTTTGCCCAAGCTGCATTTTCTATATGTGTTCCTTTTCATATATTAACCTGTTTCTAAAATTTCACATTTTCTGGAGTGGGACACTCAAAAACATTATTTTGGTAAGATTGTCGAGCCAGAAAGTACAAGTGAAGCTTAGAGACTGCTTGCTCTGTGACCCCAAATTCATTCTGTGTTGCTATAGCATCACTCCTGAGAAAATGGGGCTGGCTTTTTTTCTCTTTTCAATGAGCTTTTGTCAGCTGTTGAATTATGGCATTAAAATTTAAATACTACAGGTTTAATGGAGGATTATTATGACACCCTTGCACATTCTTTCTGTTGCTATGAGAAACAATCCTAAGAATGAGCAGAGACATTTTTTAAACGCTCCCCAAAGAGTAGTCCTCTGGAATCACATTAATACGATAAATATATTTGGGGAAAAGAATGGCTCCCATTGTGGTTATGATGACTCCTGTACCAAAAAAGGTACAAACTGGGACAGCCTTTTTCATGCATTGATAACTGAATTTCCTTCACTCATTGTCCCTTGTTTGAAAGCTACCAAAAGTCATCAGAATGCAGTGAGCTTGTAAGTTAAATAAGCAAACAAATACATCACTTCCCCCCCACCTTGAGGTAACGAAAACTATGCAAAATGTAGAAATGTACTGCACAAACTCTTAAGTACCCTATATCTATTGCAATTAACTTTTGTGCTTCTCTTGAGACACACAGGGGATACACAACTTACATGCTCATTTACAGAGCAGTTTTTGCATCTTTGGGCAAAAATTTAATTCTCATAACAGACCAAGCCCCTATGTACATCTAGCATTTATACCTTGCATATCTCCTCCAACATCTTTTTAAATATCCCAGCAAAATACTTTGAGTCATCTGCTATATAATAAATAACAATTAAATATGTATCCCACCCTACTCTCAGCAGGTCTGGGTGGCTCCAGTGGTGGGATTCAGCCAGTTCGCACCACTTTGGGAGAGCCGGTTGTTAACTTTCTGAGCAGTTTGATGAACTGGTTGTTGGAAGAAATTATTAGGGCAGAGAACCAGTTGTTAAATTATTTGAATCCCACCACTGGGTGGCTCTCAACAATGAAACAAAGAGATAACAATAAAAATGAATAAAAATTTAAAAAATAAAGACAAAAGATGGCAAGCACAGCAAAATGAAGGATTTCACTCTTCATTACTGGGCAAAAAGTGAGATTCAGACCAATGATGAAATCCAAATTTTTTTACTACCGGTTCTGTGGGCGTGGCTTGGTGGGCATGGTGTGGCTTGGTGGGCATGGCAGG
>JANHZT010001808.1:109301-131411 GCA_032468215.1 Stegonotus admiraltiensis | reverse complement strand
GAATTTTTACTACCGGTTCTCCGAACTACTCAAAATTTCTGCTACCGGTTCTCCAGAACTGGTCAGAACCTGCTGAATCCCACCTCTGCTCCTGGGTCTCAATTACTAATTTTCTTTGCTGGGAACTTTGCTGAGACATACTAGAGTGCTCCTCCAGGCATCAAGAAATAGACAGGCAGTTCTGGTTGAGCAGAATTCCTAAATAACTTGGGAAAGACACTATTAATGCCATCTCTGGCCAAATGTGCAAAATTTCTTGTTATATTGTATATTGCCCAAGAGAATGCACATCTCCTAAAGTTGTGGAAATACATGTGCACCATTTGGGTGAACAGAACATTGACAGATTGTCCTTTGATAGGTGTTCGGGATTATATCCATGTCACTGATCTGGCAAAGGGCCATATTGCAGCCTTGCAAAAGCTCAAGAACTGTGGATGCAAGGTAAGGATGTCCACCCTTTGAGAAGGAAAATGTTTTGCTTAGGTCTTTGTAATCCTTAATTTTCTTATTTCATTTCTGAATGATTTTACAATGCAGGAGACCAAACCCAATAGCTTTAAATCAGATGCACCCTCTGCATCCACCCGCTACACCAGGGGTCTGCAACCCATGGCTCTGGAGCTGCAGGTGGCTCTTTCATCCCTCTGCTGTGGGCTCCTTGTCGCTGGTTGGCTGCATAATTGATAGGGCTTTTGGTTAGGACAGGTAGAGGAAAAAGGATGCCGCGCTAGGAGGAGACTCTGTGGTGGGGGAACCAGACTTCCAGTTGGCTCCAGAATTGAACAGGGGGCTTCCAGTTAAGACCTTTGTGGCTCCTTGAGTGTTTAAGGTTGCGGATCCCTGCGCTAGATCCACACTGGAAACAAGTTGGTGTAACCATCCCCTCCAAACTTCTTGTATTTAAACTCTCCTTTGCTTCCCCCTCCCCTCCAACAAAGGAGGAGCATAGAATATAACTGAGCAAAAAAAAAATGCATTCTTACAGATTTACAACCTTGGGACTGGTGTTGGCTACTCGGTCTTGCAGATGGTCAAAGCCATGGAGAAGGCATCTGGAAGACAGGTAGGCTGACAAACCAAGATGAGATGCAGGGACTGACAGCCAATATGTGGGTCTCTTACGCCAAGGCTTAAAAGTGCCTGGGACTTACACCTTGAGATCTTATTGTGAAGCTGTCCACTTTCTGGGGCTTTCAGCAGAAACCCACCATCTGCTCTGTTAGGTTTTACGATCAGCCTGGGACCTAACCTCAACCAGTCTCTCACTTGGCATCTTAGCAACTGTATCCAACTCAATTTCCCAGAAATGTAAAGGCAGGCTATTTATTTCTTTTAGATAAACTACAAGATTGTTGAACGCCGAGAAGGGGATGTAGCCTCTTGTTACGCAAACCCTGGCTTAGCCGAGCGGGAGCTGGGTTGGAAAGCTATCTTTGGCCTGGACAAAATGTGTAAGTAGAAACTTTCTGCTTGCTGCTCATTTTTCAACAAACATTTTGCTTCCCGCTCCTGCTGGAGAACAAAGTGGCCATCTGTCCTTCCTGGTACATTTTAATACCTACCCTTGCTCCTCTCTACTCCCCTTCCTCTCCCTCTTGTTTTCAGGTGAGGACTTATGGCGATGGCAGTCACAGAATCCTACTGGTTTCAGCAAGAATTAGGAGATGGAAGATGTTGCCTGTTTTTCCCACGTACAATCACTAGCACATTGGTGCAGACCCAAGGGCTGGCTACTTTTGAAAAAGGATGGTGGCCCATGCTCGTTTCTTCTTTCTTTTTTGGAGCCGGCTGATCACATCAAAAGAGGATGCCATTGCCCTCTTAAGTAGCCTGTTCTCTTCTCCTCACCCCATCTCTCTGCCAGAAACTCAAAGAGTCTTTTTTATGCCTTTTTTAGGCGATTTTTTTTTTTTACTGAATGAGCAGCAGGACAACTAGCTGGATATCACTGGAGGACAAAATCCAAATGTTTCCCTAGAGCCTGGTTGGTTCTGGGGGAATTTAATCCACAACCCTTTGGGTTTTTTGGCTTCAAGAGACGAGAGCTGCTTAGGGTTAAGAGAGCAAGATTTCAGAGACCTGATTCTTTTCATTTGAGCAGAAGAGCCAGGATACCCAAGTGGTCAAAAAACTAAGCCTAAGGGTGGCGAAGTGGGTTTTATCATTATCTCCATTTCTTTTTCTAAATTATAAACTGTACACTTTTTTGGGGAGGGAGCAAAATAACGGTAATGGAAGCATCTCTTTTAAGCTTCATAGGCTGTAATTTTTAATGTTGCTCAGTCTATAGTCCTACACCTGTTGGGCTGGTTGATCTCTAAAACAAGACATCACAGATTCTTAGTTCTTCTGGATAGTGATATAACTAAAGGTACTACAGGCAGTGATGTTTCTACCCTGTTTCCCCGAAAATAAGACAGCCCGATACTAAGCCCAATCAGGCTTTTGAGCGCATGCACTAAAATAAGCCCCCCTGAAAATATTTAAACGCAGAGCTGGAAATCGATAAGACGGCAAGAAGAGCCCCATCTTGCTCCACGTGCCCCAAAATAATAAGACCTCCCCGAAAATTCAGAAAAAAATATAAGACAGGGTCTTATTTTCGGGGAAACACAGTAATATCTTAAGAGATGCTCCCACGAATAGCTTTCTTTTAAGATTGTAAATTGAGAGAAAGCAGAAGAGCTTAATAGTCTGCCACCAATGTAGGTAAACAGTATAGTCTCGAGTTATGACCATAATGGAGCCTCTCATCATAGTATTTCTGACAGTCATAAAGCATCAATTTTACTACTTTTTTGTGGTCCTAAGGTGGACCAATAGTTCACTATGGGCACATTTTGCTGAAAAGCCATCATGAAATGAGGTCATGTGACGGTCGTTGGACGTGACTATAAATATGGCCTGGTTGCTGAGCACTTGAAGTACAGTCACATGACTGGGGGAGGGCTAGATCTGACCGTCTTCAAATCCAGGTCGGAAGTACAAGATAATTCCAGGGCTCATTGCTGTGAATGTATCTAGTATCTAAACAGAAGTCTAGACAGGTGTGCTCTTTAAAATATTTGCAGTAGAACTGCTTTTGCCCACTTCCATTTTTTGACTTCAGGACCACCAATGTGCTTCTATAAGGCAGGGCTGTCAAACTCCAGGCCCATGGGCCGGATGCGCCACACACTAGCCATGCCCACGCCCAGTTTAGCGAAGGGGGAAGAAGTCCTGATAAGTCACATGATGCCGCCGTGACGATGCGAGTTTGACACCCCTGTTCTAATGCAAATCACTACCTCTTTTCTTGGCTGTATAAATGACTTCATTATGCAGGTTGAAGCCTAATGCAGGTTAGTTTTGATACACTGAAAATAATCTAAATCAGTCTCCCATCTCTTGTTTCCAATGGAAGCCCCTATTTTAGGCTCTGGATCAATGACCATCTGTTTACAAACAGCATTTTGTGCAGCATAAGGAATCTTGCTCCGTCTGGTTAGCATTTTTGTTTAACTTCTTATGCCAACTTGAGTTTACATCTCAAGAGCACATTTTATTTTAATTTTCATACTGCAAACAACTTGGTCAAAATCCTGGCATGATGATCATGGTTATCCACTAGGGAAGTGATTAAATGGCCTTCAGGGTTCCTTCCAACCCAAACATTCTTGAATATCCAGTCAAATTCCAGTCTTTGTGTTAACCCAGAAGTGCAAATGACAGACACTTCTGGAATCTGCAAGGGGCAAGATGGAACAGCTCTATCTGCTTGGCCATAAATTATCTTCTTTTGCATTCCTGTTCCATCCCTCCATTAGAAGCTACTTTTTAATTATTATTAGCAAGTCTGGACTTGTTCTTTCTTCTTCTTAACCTTTATGGTTCTGTTTTCTGCCTTCCAGATTATTATGCAGATAATCTAGGACTTCTGCCCACTCCCTGGCCAGTAATTCGCAAGTGATTTTTGAAATCTCCCTGCTTTCCCCCCTAATATTAGCCTTGTGAGGAGTCACTTGGAGAACAACTCTTGAAAGAGATTTAAATGGCTTTCAAGGCTCAGGACATCAATGTTATATAATTAATATTAATGTGCACATACATTAAAAAACCGTTTCTGAATGCTTCAAGAGAAGGAATGGGCAATCTTTTTGGAGCCATGAGAGTTTCACTTAAAAATTTAAAAAATGGGTTCAAGGGCTTGAAGATGGTGATGTAGTAATATTCCTGGAAAAGGGGGGTTCCTTTTTTCTTTAAAGCTTTAGTTGTGTTTTACTAAAGCAAGCACATTATTTATTCAACAGCCTCCCCTACACACACACACCCAAAAAAAAATCTGTTTTGCTGGAACAACTCTTAGAATTGCTATTTCTCAGGCCAGAGAGAATGGACTTTGGTGAACTGTGCACCAAGCTATGTTCTGTCTGTTAGGAAGAAAACAGCAAGAATCAAAAATGCCGTGAACAACTCCCCCACCCTAAAGACAGGCCTACAGATTTGCACTAAAATGCTTTTAAGGAAATCTTTATTACAAAAATGCCTAGCCACTCAACCTACTACAGTACAACCAACAAAAGCTATGAAAAGGATAGCCCTGCCAAATATCAAACACATCTCAGAAACAACCAACGGACAATTACAATCACAAGGCACACAAATCAGTCAAAGCTCTCCAAAACATCTTAAGTATACCAAAAGACCCAGCTACAACTTGTCTGAGACAGAGAAGTATAAGGTTAGGAGAGCAACTCCAACTAGTCATCAGATGACACAATGAAAACCCTTTAATCTCATAACACGTGGACAGATCTACCCTAGTTTCAACTAGGAAACAATGAGCATTCCAGATCAAGCCAAATCTAAAAATGCTAGAGAATTCCTGGAAGCTTAGCATTCAGATAAATCAGCCATCAATAGACATAGAGATAAACCACATTTACACCCCATTCAAAAGATACAATAAAGAAGCTAAGAGGGAAACAAGTAGATCAGAACACATCTTCTCTAGCAGCCTACACCCAGATAAACAGGGATCAGCATCAGACAAACTCAAGCAGAAAATCATACATTAATCAAGGGACAACCAAAGAGAAAAACTACACATCCACCAACAGTGGCAGGGCAAGCTATTGTATATAAATAGGGAGCTGACCTCATACTCACTAGAACTGATGGCGTTAGTTAGTTCAGGTAATTAAAGCAAACAACCAAGCTTGGAAAGGATCAAGAACTCTACAGTTCAACTGTAAGCTATTCTTTTAAGACTTTTCAGATACTTTCAAGTGGTAAAAGAAGCATTTCAGTACAGATTTTAAGAGATCCCTACAACAATAAATATGCTATGAAAAGTCTTGTAACAAAAAAGGTAGCAACACATTCAGTTGCTTTAAATTACCCATTAGCCCTCTTTAAAGGAAGCCAAAACCACACTAAGGTTGCCTGCTCCCTAAAATCAAATTTCCTAAAATCTGAACCAGATATAAGAAACACAGGGAAAATGCTAACAAGCAATTTGATAACAATACCCCAGGAATGCCTAGTGGGGGGAAAGTGACATCAAGAATAAATGCCTTGGGTATATTATATTATTGCTGTAATAAATTATTTACTTTTGAGGTGGTAATGCGAATTGGTTGTTGGTTGCAGTGGCATCTTAATAAGTAATGAATTTGCAGTATTCACTGGCTGCCTCATACAAAATGTTTTGTTATGGTTTGAATAAACTACAATTGGTGAAAGTGGTTTATAAAGGGCTCTGGCTGGATTCCCACAATGCCTTTTACTGTACACATTTAAAATTAGTATGTTAGGTGATCAGGCTCAAATTATACTTCTTCGAACATGATTTGAAACCCATCTCTCTGGAGAAAGCTCTGATATTGGGAAAGAATAGAAGGGGAACAACCAGATTAGTCTTTCTAGTTAATATTTAGGCTTTAAAGACCTGAAGGACCACATTAAGGACAGATCATCATGGAGAACATCTATCTATGTGGTTGCTGAGAGATGACAGCAATTTGATGTCATGTAATCAATCAAAATCACTATTAAGTGATCTAGATCTGCCTTAAAAAAATAAACAGGAGGGGAAGAAATGAAAGTTTGTTCAAAACTACGTTTGTCAGTGACAACCCTCAAGGTCTTGTTTTGATGGAAAGCCTGGCTCTGTTGCTATGCAAACAGGCACATTCGTGTGGCGAAGCAACTCTGACTGGTGGGTGGGATGGCCTTGATTCTGCCTGGCAGGATTTGCAGAACCTGAAGAGATGCTCTCAGAGGACCCGGGAGACAATTTCCCATAGGGGAAGAGTGTTTCAGATAAAATGCAACCACAGTGAAATTTCTGATTTTTTCTTGGAGTTACAGGAGGGAAGAGAGGCTGGTTGTTCAGAGGGAAAGCTCCTGCTTGCATTCAGAATGTCCCAAATCTGAAACAACTGTCAAATAACAGTGCTCAGAGAAACATTGGGGGGAAAAACCCTGTGAAGCAGAACGGAGAACAGACCAAACAAGAAAAATAAAATCAACCCTCCCTGAGACGACTCCTCCCTTCCAATCACCTACAGTGCTATCTTGCATGCAGGCGTTCCTACCCTTTGTGTAGAATTCCAGAGCAATCCTTGGGTGCACACACTGCACAAAGGTAGATCACCTCACCCACGGTTGACTTCACTCAAAGTACCAGGCCAGCATGGCAAAAGCTGCTATAAGCACATTCAAATAGAGAGGCAGAGCTCAGAGGTAGTAAAATGCTCTCTCTCAGTTTATGGAGTTTCTCAATCATCCAGGTCATGATTGTCCCAAAGGTGCTTTTCAAAAGGTTTTTTTCATGAAAACATTTCGTTTCTCATCCAAGAAGCTTCTGAAGAAACTCGTTGGATGAGAAGCAAAATGTTTTCAAGGAAAAACCCAAGAATGTCCTGTTGCCTTTCGAAAAGCACCTTTGGAATAGCTCTTTCTCTGGTAATCCAGCTGTATTATCACAGGCAGTCAAGTCCAGACCACCTGTCAAATACTTCAAGCCCTCCCTGCAGAAGAAAATGACGCCTCACGACTAGGCTTCACAAACCAAAAGATGAGGCACCAATGGTGGTTTCTGTTTAATCTTGAAGGAACACAAAAATTAAAATGACATACGAGGAAGACAAAGGGAAAGGGAGAAGAGATTGTTGAGATCCCCTTGCAGGAACAGAGAGAAACCATCTTCCTTGGGCTTCAGTGTTTGTTCCCGTCCCTTCTATACCATGCAGGCCACGTTGACAACAGCTTTGGGAAGGCCCCATGAGGAAACTGGGCCAGCTGAAACCAGAGCAGAGATCTCTCCGCTTGCTCTGAAGGACATTGGAACTCAGTGGCCCGAGAGGAGCTGAGCGGTGGTGGCAAGAGGCAACCGACCTGTCCCCACACAGCCCCTTGCACGTTATTTGGTGCAGAAGGAAGCTGAAATGCAGTAGAACGTGGAGACGGTGAAGGAGGCTACAACCCTTCTGACTGCAAATGTGTGCAGAACCCAATTTAGAAAACAAACCACATTCTTAAAAAAAAAATAAGCAGAAAGGGGTGGAAAGGATGAGCCAGAATTCCCTTTATGCGTTATGTTCTACTTGCAAAGTTTTTTTTAAATGGAAACATTAGGAATGCTATCTGCATGCACTTGTAGTCCATTGGGTGGTACAGCTCATTTTACCATCTCAGAATCTGACCGCTACTTTCTGGTGATATTCAGTGGCAAGACTGGGCATGAGCCTTTTCCCTATCCATTCGCACCTCCAAGTGCAGGTCAGACAGCTGGAGAAGCCATTCCTTTGAAACGGGAAACACAAATGAGCTGGAGAGGAATCTTTTGTTTTTCCTGGCAAGGACAGGAGGAGGCTAAAGACATTCTCCTTTCCCACCACCACTTATTACCTGTGTGAATAGGAGCTGCCCTCAGCTCACAAATCAGGTTCCAATGCTCCTGCAATCTGGAGATCCTTTGCTGGGGAGGGGAGGGGATGCACAAAGAGGCCAGGCCTCTTCCTCTGCCCAAACTGTGTGTCCCTTTCACTGGATGGTCCTGCTTTGCCAAACAGCCATACTCATGCCATCTCCACAAGTCTCATCTTCTGAGAAGAGGAGCTCATTTTGCAGAAAGCATTGGCTATGCTGGCTGGATTACCAAGCATTGGGTATCAGACGGAGCTGTGGTTCACGAGTATCTCGATTTAGCTGCTCTCCCACCCCTCCAAAATGTAGTGGGACCTCAATGGGCTTGTTGGGTAAGCCTGTCTCTTTCCCAATCACAAAAGTCATGAGGGGAAAAGGAGAGATTTGTCCTAGTCCCAGGTCTTCTTATTGCTGTTGCCCAGTGAAAAGGACTGCATAGGGCAGGGAGAAGGGCGCAAAGTCTGCACATAGAACAGGTGGCGGGTTGATACACAAGACAAGACTAGCCCTTCAACCAAAACAAAAGAAAGGGGGGGTTTTCCTTTTGAAGTTGCATCTTCTCCCTGGATGCCAGTCCTATGAGGCACCCACAGGGAGGACTCACTGGAGCAAGGGAGAGAAGGAAAAGAAACATAGCTGCTGTTCAACAGCACACTGCTCTGAGGCACAAGCCTGATCTCAAGGAGGAAACGAGACAATGGACTCAGGGAACCACACAAGAAATAGGGTGGGGGTGGGGCAGGAGCACAATTCTGGCAACGTGGCACACACCAAAACCCAGCTTGCACTTGCTTGGTGTGGTGACTGGGCAGGAACATAGCAGGCTAGAACAGCCATTGTCTGAGCACTGCCCAGGCTGTAAAGTGGAATTGTCAGAGACCGTACTCTAGAGAGGCCTACTGGCCGGAGCCATCTTGAGTCCACTCCCCTGAATCGCCATTTTCTCTTGATCCCAACAAAACAAAAAAAGGATCCCATGGGTCAGGATAAAGGCAGCATGGATGAGAGGACAGAACACAACAAAGCAGTCCGTAACACACAACGTGGAGTGATCCCTGGCGCGGTGGGTACCTCTCCACCACTTTTATCACTCCAGTCAGGGCAGGGACTGGTGGAGCAGCTGCCACGGTTACAAACTGCATCTGGGGGATCGACCAGCCATGGCCCTTGAACACAACGCAACTCTTCCTCTTTTTTGCTGATAGAAGCTTGGAGGAGAAGGTGTGGTACAGAGTGTGGCAAGCCAATAGCCTGCACAGAGCAGAAACAGATTTTCTGCCTTGCCAGGCCCGAGAAAGCTGAGCCTGCCTGCACCGCTTAAAATGGTTCCAGTGAAATATGAAGTGGGATGGGCTGAGCATCATGAGGGGAAGGATGCTTGATGGACAGTTCAGAAGACTGAACTATAAAACTCCTTTGAAAGTACTGTAATAGCCAGAACACCGTCTCTTAATACCTTTTGCTTTAAGCCTCTGGCTACCACACAGTTCTTTGCCACAGCAGGCAGTTTATGTTTAGATTTGTTTTTTGGGGGGTTGTGGGGGTAGCAGGAGTAGACAGAACAGGAGGAGAGGAGAGAATAGGGAAATACTGAAAAGTGACTGAAATAATAATCTGCCAGATTAGGATCTCAGCTGTACCTTAAAACCACTTGGTACCTTCACCCGCCATGTGGGAGAGAAGGGCCCTCTCCCCTCCCTTTGCACAGGAGGGGGGACAGCACAGGCAGGAGGGGAAGGCTCGAGAAAGGAGACGAGTGACTGGTGAGGAGGTGGATTGCCATGGCTTCCAATTGCAGCCAACAGGCCAAGGGTTCAAGATCAAAGCTGGTGACCTCTGTCTCCTCTCCCTGCAACAGTCTTGACTAGCTCGGCTTAAATCCTGGGCAACACCTTCTCGATGAAGTCTTTCACGGCCATCATCTCCTGCACAGATGGAAGAGGAGGGAAAATACTATTTTACTTCTTGAGGCCATGCTAGAGAGACAGACCCATCCAACCAGCACTGATGCCACCAAGTCTTAGCAGACCCCAAATATTATCAGTTCAGAAACTAAATATACACATAATGACCGTGATCATAAATTTCTGCAGACATGTGCAGCAGCCCAACACGGAGTTCCAAGTTCAGCCTACAGGACACTGGAGACGTGGCTTTCTTAGAAAGCTGCAGTGTGTATTACGAAAGAAAGGCTTCCCTATTAAGACTCAGCCTTCCATCCTTTCGAGGTAGGTAAAATGAGGACCCGGATTGTGGGGGCAATAAGCTGACTTTGTATAAAAAGAACACCGCTTAGGGGTCCGAAAGCCCTACTAAGTAGGTATATACAAAAGTATGAAGGCTATTGCTTAAAGCATTGTAAGCCGCTGAGTCTCCGGAGAAGGGCGGCACATAAATCAAACCAATAAATCGAACCAATAAGAGAGACCTCCACAAAAAACGATTCCTTTCCAGCTGCTGCCAGCTGAAACTCAGAAGATGCAAGATCTAGGGACAGAGCTTGCCAGGCAACATAAAGTACCTTAACCCCATTATCTTAGCATGAACCTTTTTTGCTATCAGGCCCCAGGTATGAGAAGCAGAGTGGCTACCAACCAACCTGAGGGCAAGAGTTGTGCATCATTCTTGGGTAGGTTCTGAACTGGATTCTACTAGGATTCACAACCCCCTTCAGCTTCTCTGCAGTGAGAGCTCCGAAGCGCACTGGGATCATCGGGTCCATCTCACCATGGCACTGCAGAATGGCGATATCTTTGTTCACACCATTACTTGCTGCCTGCAGTCATCATGAGGAAAACAACAACAGCGGCACGTAAGCTGTGAATCATCCACAAACAGATGTTGGTATCTTGCCATGGTCATTGCAAAGGAGTGGTTCCACCCAATAGACCTTGGCTTGGTGTGCATCTTCCCCCCTCTCCCCCCCAGTTCCAAAAGAGAGGTTAGGCCACCTACTTGAGGGAAGGTCCTGTGCAGGGGGAGCCAACAGCTGAGGGCCACAATGCCAGCCAACTGGTGAGAGCAAGTGAGCGCTGTGTAGAGGGAGAGGGCACCACCCTGAAGCACAATGACATCAGAAAACTGGTCAGAGCTTATTCCAGTAAGGGTCTTCTCCCAAAACATCCTTCCCCAAACCAATCTCCTTCTCTAGTGCTGACCCCCCCGCCCCCGTGCCATTTCACAGCAAACAATGCCGTCCCCAAATATGGGCCTAAAGAAACCCTTCCCTTCCAATTAATTGCTTTTCAGAATCTCATAAATGAAAAAAATCATTAGCTGTCTGCAAGTTGAACCTTTCTATAGGGAAGTTGAATGAGAGTATTTGATAAGAGAGTGTTTGCCCAAAAAGGAAAACAAATAAATAAGAGTGTTAAAAATCCATTCTAAATGTCCAACTCTATCCTTAACTTAGAGGAGCTTGGCAGATGCTATTGCAAAGTGTAAATGCATGTTTCCCAGGAGCTTAAGAATTAGAAGCTTATTTTATCTTTTTTTCTGAGATCCACGGACTAATCAAGAGATTTAAATACAGCTTCAGATTTCCTTCCAACCTCTTTGATTCTGATGCCAGATTTTTCATTATTTCCATATTGCTTCCATTATTACTATTTTCCCTCTATCTGGGAACAAAAAGAAATACGAGGGATCGTGGGTATATGAAAAGGAATTTGTGGGAGAGGAGGAAGTTCTAAATTAAATTTTGAACTGAAGTATGAACTATGAAGTGCTGTGCTTGTATTAGAACTCCTTTTTATGGCTGTAATCAAACAACTCAATTCTTTAATTAAGGTAAAGGAAGGTACAGGAGTCCTGCAGATTTTACTCCGCTAGTCATCTCCAGCAATAAGGTGTTCATCTTCGTTTCAAGGCCATTGAGCCAGCAGACATTTCTGCAGTCATGTGGACAGCATGATATCATGGAGCACTGTTACCTTCCCACCGAAGTGGCATCAATTTATCTACTTGCATTTATATGCTTTCCAACTGCTCTGTTGGCAGGAGCTGGGGCGAGGACGGGATCTCGCCCCTTAGCCTGGAGCTGGAGTCTTGAAACAGTGTCTTAACTGCTGAGCCACCGTGCCACTCCAATTCTTTAATTAACATAATATGACTATTATATCACTATAACTTAATTTTTAGCTGTTCTCTTTTTTTCCTTTTTCATGTGACCCTACCTCTTTTTGCACTATTGTTGACACTTGGCCTAACAAAGCTGCACGTGTGTTTTTTCCAATAAAGGAGCAGGACTCAAAATAAGGATTTGGGGAGCAAGTTTGGGCTCTTCCTCTCAAAAAAAATCTCGCTTTCTTCCATTTTTGGTGCAGCTATGTGGTCAAGATGGACATCCTAAAGCAGTATTTCTGAGCCTTGGCAACTTTATGTGGACTTCAACTCCCAGAATTCACCAGCCAGCCTGAAAAATACTGTCCTAAAGGAAACGGGTCATCTCCATTCCGTGTCAAGGGGGTTTCCTGGGCGCCCCAGAAACCAGACCTGAGGTATCTACTCTTAGTCAGCATAGAGACCTGCCTCCTCCATGCCCCATCAGTTCCCACCTGTGAAAAGCCTCCCAAGATGATCCGGTTGGCTGGGATCCCATTTTTTACTTCATGGTCAATTACAGCTTTAACTGGAATGCAGAGAGAGAAAAGAGACATTCAGTTTGGCTTCAAGTTAACACAGAGTTGGAAGTGGCCGTGAAGCAAACAGGCCTGCTCATATGGATTCATGGCGTGGTTCGCTCTGTTAGAAATGCCCCCTTTTTAAAAAATCAAGCCGGAGGATCTACAGAATCAGTGCTCAAAGAACAGCGGTGCAAGTAAACGGAGAATATGCTGTGAGACACCATGGGAGATGGTGACGGTGGGTGCAAAAGTCCACAGCAGCATTACAACCTCTTTGGCTTTGCAAAACAGCTCTGGAATTTGCCTTAGGAAGGAAGCGGTTTCAAATGAGCACACAGGGTAGAAATGCGACTCTCTTCTTCAGCCAGCCTTGAAGAAAGGAACTACTCTCTGGCCACACTGAATTTTAGAACTCCCTGGGAGGCTGGGTTATTTCCTCAGACAGCAATTTGCCAGCTGGAGAAGGCCTTGTTTAGGAAGGCATTTCTTTATGTCATAGAGTACATATATTTCATTTGATGCTTTTACTTTAGCTCCTCTTACCTGCCTACTGGATAACTCTTCTCTTCCTTAGTTGTTACTACGCAGCATATTAATTCTGGTTTGTTGCAGTGAGCAACCTAAGTAGTAGAGGGATGCGGGGGTGGATGGGCTATATGAACACATGAAATAAGCAGAGATTGGGAAAGTGCCAGGTGTGCAAATCAAGACTTCCTTGATCCTCCCTTTCCTACTACCATTAACCTTTACATTTATCAAAGAAGGGCTGTAGCTCAGGGGGAAATAACATGGTCTCTTGGAGAATAGCCTAGATTCTATCTTCTCCTCTGTCTTAGATCTGGAAAAGTTTATAGTTAGGAGAAGCCTTTCTCCAACCTGGGGCCCTCCAGATGTGTGCAATTCCCAGAAAGCATGGTCCACAGGCAAGAGGCAGGGTAGAGGCAGACTGCTTTAAAGATGCAATGTTTTTAGCAGTCAGGGATTGCACCTTTTACAATTTATTTTTTTCCTCGGCTTCAAGAACAGTAGAAGCTACTGTAATACCACTCTGAATATTATTGCCACAGTGTTGGCTCTTTCCTTAGGAAGGAGCTCTAATGGCATTCATCTTTTTTTTAAAAAAAGAAAGAACTAAAGTCAGCTCATTAAGTGCATTAAATACTTAATGCAGCTATTTTGCATAATTCCATCTGCACATCCCAAAACAAAAACAATTGCAACATTGAATTTAGTCAGAATAATCGGCAAGTGATGCAGGGCCCACAAAAAGGAGACTCTGGATATTCACTAGGATCATCTGAACTGCCCAACCTGGGTGTAAATTATCTGAGATATTGGCCTGACATAATTAAAGGGATTTTTTTTTCTAAAAGCAAGGTTATATATGCTCCAAGGCAAATCGGATGCCCTCAAGCCCCAAAGATTTATTTTATTTTTCTATTCAGATTTATGACCTGCACGTCTGCACATTCCCAAGGACTGCTTATGTTCTTCAAAAAGTAGCCTGCAGAGGAGGCCCAGTGTTCACCCAGCTGGAGAATCTCCACATCTGGCTTCTGCAATGTACAAGGAATTAAATTTTCCAGGCCATTTTGCTGGCTTTACTTTTTGAGTAAATTAGGCAGTAACTGCAGAAGCAGGAAGGGTTCTGAGTTCTTTTTTAGCCTTGGGAAACGACCCCAACCGCCTTTCTTGGTTTCCAATCACTGGAAATTATGATTAAGAGAAATGTGGGCCGACCGGAAGATGCCCAAGGAAACGCCTCTCTTACTGTTCTCAGCAGCTTTTTTAATTCCGTTTTCATCTTCTGGAGCATCCGGACTTAGCCCCATTAAATCAAACCTGAAATGGGGAGAAAAAAAGGAAAGACCATCACTGTCATGATCTTCTAAGACATTCACCTGCGGGCAAATAAAGGCCCTGGGGCTTAGCATTACGGTGCAGTGGTAACTTGGCTATATGGAACTCCAGCAGCCGCATATGGAAACAGGGGCAAAATTCTGTCTACCTCTCAGCATCGTTCATCTGAATTCCATTCCATCAGACCTTAAAAAGAGGCATACAATAACTAACTCCATTCTGTTTTTGGGTGAAGGCATGCCAGATTACAGGACAGTAATCAGGATTGATCTGATATGGTGTGTGAGAATAGGGTTTGTGTTACTGCTCAGAATTGAAGCTGACAGCTACAACAACTTTTAATCCAAAACGTTAGGACTGCAGTTCCCCCCCAGCTGGCCATGCCATGATATTTATGTCGTATCACGAGGGTAGCAGTTTGGAGAAAGCTTAATTAGAAGCTTTGTAGCAGGCAGCAATTTGAGAAAAGGCCAAAAAGAACAAGTGAAAATACATACAACTCTGCTAAAATAAGGCTGTGTAAGAAGGCTATATTTACACCACACACTTAACCCTAAATGAATACTTCCATGAGTAAAGTCCATGTATTGTCTCCAAATTTGCACCAACCCATTAGTCTACTGCCTTCACTTTTTCCCTAACCACTTCTCCAAGGTCTTTTCCCATTGCTCCTAGGGCAGAAGAGCTTTGGCTGCTAATAATGCAAGGAATATTGTTTAATACTAACCAGGAGGGCATAACCATCTTCATGTTGAGAGTGACAGGGATCCTGGGTCTGCAAAGAGAGACGGAACATGGAGTATAATTCTAATAGGACCACAGGTAAGAAGGGTAAGGAATTAAAAACGATAAAGAAATATCAAAAGATCATACTTTTAAAAAAGTAACACCAACATTCTTGGAATTCTTCAAAGCTGTGCACTAAATCAACAAGAGCAGTTTAGATCAATGCTACAGCCTAGACCTAGACTTTCCCCATAAAACTGGCAGTTGGGAATACATTTTGCAGGCAGATCAGGTTTGTAAAGCAAGAGAAAGCAAAGCTGCTCTCCTTCTTCCCTCTCTATTTCATTTAGAGTCCCTGCTCAATCAAGCAGTGTTTGGTGTGGTTGCTTAGTAAACTACCCTGGGATCTGACCATTAGGGGACTGACTTGATCCTGGGCTTGGTGCTTTTGCTAGGAAGCAGCTAAGAAACACACCATCATTTCTTTCTATTGATTCTGCCCTCAGCAACACTGACTTTGGAACTGGGGAGTATCTGCCTATCTACTGCCCATCACCGAAGCTCAAGCAACAGGAATGACAGCAAGATGGCAAAGAATGTGCTGCAAGAACCACCGGGACAATGTTCTAAGGTAAGAGATGAACATTGAGAAAGGCAAGAGAATTGGCGGTAGGTTCAGGCACGGTTCTGCATACTTTCCTAGAGCATCTCTCATATTTACTATGTGTGTGTGAGGATGAAGCAGCACTGTGCAGTCCCTTTGAAGGCCCCAACTCATTCTGGCCTTGCTGTTCACCTGTTCAGAATCTGGAGATATTCAGGTGGGAAATGCATTCCTGCTCATTACTGGGTACATCAACTTCCTGTCCATTTCAGTGGATGAAACTCAATTTGCTAACAAGGCCTCATGTTTGGAATTCTGTACATGGCCAAAGAGAGAGCTGGGGCTCAGTTCAGGCTTTCTGAAGGTCTGAATTCCAGATCCCTAGTAGCTGTTAATAGGGAGAATACAATGTCTAAGTGTACATAATCAGGATAAATTATTAATGAAACTTCTTGGCACAAATTATGTCACCCCTTGCACATATTTCTAGCTAGCGAACTCAAGCCTAAAAGAGGTCAGAATAGGTCTTTTTTTTTTTCTCAGTCTATTAAGAAAGTTAGGAGTGGAAAAAAAATGGAAGGTTCGGGAAAAGGCAATAGGGTCAAAGGGAAAATAGCTATAGCTCAGTATTTTAACCATTACTTTGCAGATTTCTAAGAACTACGCAGTAGTGAGCAGTAGGGAAGCATGGGAAAGCCTAATAGATCAGAGTGATGTGCAATAAAGCAGATATCAGAAGTATATGCCAATTTCTGAGTGATGTAATATCTCAGCTTGTTATACTTTGCTTGCAACCTGCAGTTCTCTCACCTGATGATACTATTCTCTCTTGATTTTGCAACCCCTCTTTTCAAATAGCAACATCTAGCTCTGCCCACTATCAAGCTTTCTATCTTTGGATTAAGATAAAGTCCTAGTATACCACAAGATTATGGTGAATGAGTCTCTTGGTGATCTTTTATTGTTTTTTTAGGTAGTGGTGGCTACAAACATCTATTATTACTGTTATGGTTGGTTGCACAGTCAGCCAAATGTTTAGACTGGATTTGGCATTTTTATCCACCTATTGGTGGATAAAAGGACCTGGGATAGGCAGATGTTGTGGTTTGAAGGTATTATTATCACTATATACATAACAATGTGAAGTGGCATCTGCCAGGTCTTCAGCAGGTGCTGGCCTTCATTTGCATCAAGTTCTTCTCAGGAACCTAGGATGCCCATATGTATTAGGGAGAATATTTCAGAATCCAGTATTTGAGAATCCAAGCATGTTATTGTTATATAGTCACTCTTTTTGGGCAACACTAGGTTATTGCATTTTTTGTAATGGTAGTTATGTCGATTGTAACACTGCCCTGAAAGCCATGGAATGAAGGGCGGAAATATTTTACTGAAAAGCAATGTAGGAATCTCTTTTCAGTGCCGTAGCCACATTTCATCCTTCTGCCCTGCCCAAAAGGCCAGTGATCACATTCATATTATAGAACAGGCCTTTTTATGTTTTCATCCCTGAGGGAAAATCAGCAAATTGGGGGTGAAGTTCAGTGCTTTTCAACCTGCATTTTAAAGACAGAATAACAGTGATACTTACGCATGAGGGCAAATGTATTTCACGTAAGGGAGCCGGATGGAAGACAGAGCATCAGCCCAGCTGTGCCTGAAAGGGAACGGCAAAAGAAAGCAGCTCAAGTCACCATCCAACATAAACATGAAAAGGCAAGTATTTTTCACTGCCCCATCCCAGAGGCTCTTTCTGCTAAAAAAGACAGTTGGGAATATGCTCATATCTACCAACTGTGATAAGGATCTGTGCCTGGTTTTTCTAAAGACTCAATATAATTCCCAAACACTGCATCAGTGAGGTCAGCTTGGTAGAAGAGTTCATATCCCCATATCAGTGCAACATTCAGATATACAAGTAGACCATTTGTTCCGACACTTCGAAGTTACATTGGCACTGAATAAATGGTGGCTACTACTGGTATTCAGAGTTCCAGCCATCTCAGCAACCCATCACATGACTGCGATATGGGTGCTTGGCAACCCATTTGCACTATCAGCTGCTTGCCAAGTGCCCTGTGATCACATGACTGCCATTAGCAATCTTCTATGCCAGCATCTCCAGAAAGTCAAAGGGGAAGCCGACAGGGAATATCACAAATCGCTGGCTTAAGTCTCCACCACCAGTGCACTCTCCCATAGCCCTTGTGCTCCAGCCACTCATACCCCTTCACCAACTCAAGCAGTACCTCTCTTCCAGAACCACATGGCACCTCATTCACTCTCTTTTACCTTTTTTTTAATTGGGTTTTTTATTACTTTACATTATCGTTACATTTCAACATATCGGTTAAGCAGTATTCTTACATATATATACAGATTACATACATGGTGTATCATCTTTCTACTTATTCCATATTACTGGTGGTACCATTCCTTATTTCTTACTCTTATTTTTATTTCCATCCATTTATACCATCTTTCCCACACCGTATAATATTCTGAACATTCTTTCTCATTTAATTCATACGTTAACTTATTCATCTCGGCACATTCAAATATTTTTCTAATTATCTGTTCGTCTGGTGGTAGGCCCTTTTCTTTCCAGTATTGAGCGTATATTATCCTGGCGGCTGTTCACTCTCTTTTACCTTTACCTCTTTTACATTTGTATAGTCTCAACCCTCCTTGACCCATGCAGAACCTCTCGTGCACCCTCCCCAACCCACAGCTCTCACACTCCCCACATAACCTCCCAATCTCACCAATGTTTTGCAGTTAAAGTAAAAGTTTCCCCTGTCCACTTGTATCAGACTCTAGGGAGTGGTGCTCACCTCAGTTCCTAGCTGAGGGAGCCAGGATTGTCTGAAGACCCTTTACATGGTCATGTGGCCAGCATGACTATATGCCAAGGCGCATGGAATGTAATAACCTTTCCACCAAAGTGGTACCTATTTATCTAATCACGTTTAATGCTTTCAAACTACTAGGTGGACAGGAGACTGCTAAGTGGGCAGCAGTTTTTATAGTTAGATTGATGTAAATGAGGAAATGGAGTTAGCCTGTCTCCCATAAGATTCCTGCTCTTCACCCTTAATTTTTAAACAAGCCAACAAGCAAAAATGCCACAAAATTTGTCCATTTTAAAATCAAATTGGGTTGTTGGGGAGCTGCATTGGCCCACACTTGCTAACTCCTGCACTAGATGGACCAACAGCTTCCTAAGTTCTTTTCAATGCAAGAACTAGATTCTAAACTCTAAAGTCATCAACTTCATCTCAGTAGCTTCTCATTCTAATCCTTTAATATTCTGCTCCTTAGTTGGGTACAATACCGACATTTCACATTTACCTCCAGCTCCTGATTTCCCCAATCCAAGTTTATGAAATGCAATGGGTTTTTTGTCTCCCCAACTCCCATTACCCACTCCCATTACCAGCATAGCTGTACAGCCCAGATTTCCCCAATACTCACCCTGTGTCACCAAGCCCGTGCAAAAAAATGACCTGCAAAGTCAAGTAGAAAATAAGCACATTAGCCGGCTCAGTGAGAAAGTGCTAGCAAAGCTACTGTAATCAGGAAGCGTTCTGTGAGGCCAATTAGTTGCAAAACAAAACCAGATTACGCAGAAGGGAAGAAGAAATCACTCAACCTAAGATAGTTAGAAGATGATGACAATGAAGATGTGTATGACTGAATCCATTTGTGACCAAGGTACCATCCTATCATGATGCCTTCCCCCCAACAAGATGATTCACTAGGAAAAAATATGCAAATATATCTGTCAATATTTATTACATTTCACTAAATGAGCAAAGTTCCTTCATCTGGAATTTTCATGCCTAGGTTAGAAAGCTTTCTCCTTACATGGCACCAGCTGGGCCAAAGCTATTGCCATCTTTGATTTAATCTGACAGGTTGCCATCGCCGGCTTCTCCCTGATTCCTTCCTAGTTCAATTCTGATTCTCCACCAAAGCAAGATATAAAATGATTCCAGCAGAGCACAGAATTCGGCTTCCTGAGAAGTGAAGCTTCTATTGCTATAGAGAACAAGTTCCCTAAAGACAGTGGAAGTGGAGGTAGAAGCAGCAGGCATTGCCTGATGAAATCCCAGAAGGCAAAAGAGTCACTTCCAGGAACCCTCAGAGGGTTATCAAGTTTTACTCACAACATAGATCTTGGCATCTAGTTTGGTTCAAGTCACTTTTGAGTGTGATCAACATTTTTTTTAATGGAAAAACTAATTTTGTGGAATCTATTATTGTGGCAGAAGAGAAGAAACATTTGTATGTTATGAGATCTCCCTTCCCTTTCTCGGTCACAAATCTCTGGGTTAGAAAATCATCTACTGCCTGAGTTTCATTCTTCCTATAATCCACTCCTTCTCTTATCACTGTTGTTTGTCAAAGATATTTCAAATTCTATAATCACTTTCCCTCCCATCTTTGAACTTCATATCTTATCAATCAATACATATTTAAAGAAAGCATTTCAATATTTTAACATTTCTCAATGGAATTTCTCAGTAGCTGGAAGCTGGCACTTTGATCATTCAAAATCCCATGAGTTCCAATAGCTGCAGAACACTCCAAAAATTCATACCCATTCCCTCAATATACAAAAGTTATAACTCAATTTTAATTAAGTGTGTTATGTAGATTTAAATAATATTCTAGAAAAAGGATACGGTCCCAGTGCTGGAATTGTACTGCTGAATTTGATCAAAATCAGGGCTCACAAATTTGTGGTATCTGCGCAATAGCCATACAAGAGCAGAATACAGAAAAGTGTACATGGTTTACTATATGTCCATCTAGGACTGTTTTGGAGAGGCCAATTTTTAAGATGCTGAAAAATGAAAAGGAGGAATCTGCAGATTGGATAGCACTAACCATAGTCAGGAAGACACGATTTCAGTGCCAAGAGTGGATATGTTCCTATCCACACACTCCTCAGGTTATATTGTGGAAGAAGAATTGTATAAAATAAGCCAATCTTGGCAAACATATTGGGCCTTCACTACTGTTTTAGCTGACTTCTAGACTTGGGGAAGGGGAAAGCAAAATTCTCTCTTCCAAACTGCAAGCAATGCATTTTCAGTGAGTTTGGATGGCACAAATGCAGGCAAGTCCAGCAATGGGACTGAAAATTAAAGTAGTTTTGGAGTTTTGTAGCACTGGTTCAGTGCCACAGCACGGTATTACCTATTACAATAATTCACCACACCAGCCCCACAACTGGAGGGGGGAGGGGAGGAAGCAGGTTTTAGTCAATTATTACCTAATTAGTGCAAGAGAACAGCACTGAGGGCAACACAGTAGGATACAGCTGGACTAATTACCTGCCAGAGGCAACAGGGTGGATTTTGCACAGGTCCTACAAACAACATTTTACAGTTTATTGGAAAGGAAGGAAACTGATCTGATCTCCTTCTGTAGTCCCCCAGCATCCAGAAAAGCTGATACCAAATTCTTACCAACAGCAGCATTCCTTTCTCAGAAACAGCCTCCCCATTATGGGGAGAACAATCCCTTTGCTTTCAGTATCAGCAGAGAGGATGGGCTAAAGGAGAAAAACCCATTAATTCCCTAAGCTTTCTGGATGCCAACAGATGGTAAGCCCAAAACAGCATTCCCTTACCGCTGCAGTCTCCCGCTCTGTCCCTGAAACGGTCACAGCATCAGCAAGGAGGGGGACAGACATGTTGTTACCGCACATACAACTATACAATTCACACCTGCAGAGGATGAGAAACACACAACCCATTAATTGATTTAAATCAGCCTCCTACAGCTGAATGACTTCAGATACTGGTTGGGAATTTTGAGAGTGAAATGTCTATTCTAAACACTTCATTTACCTGTAAGTTTCAATATAAGAAATACTCCATAGCGTTTACCTTTTAGGAACTGAGAGCAGAAGTAAGTAAACCACTTTAGGAGACAGAAGATCCACAGCTTCCCATCAAACCCCTGCAAGTTCACTCTCAAACTCCTTCAGTTTTCTCTTGGTCCATAAACAATGAAGAATAGGAGTTTGCTTTTTTAAAGTTATTTTTATTTTTTTTATTTTTAATGAAATCAGCATTTCCTGAGTAACAACTTTAACCCAGAACATTCATGTTTAAAGAATGTCTTTGGCTATTAGACCAGAAAAAAATAGCTGTACTCAATTATTCAGAAGACAGTGCTTGTCTAGAAAATGTGCTTCACAAAGCCTTAACATAGTTCATACCAAAACCCAACTCAGTTTTGAAAATATTTTATATTTCTCATAACAGCATGTTTTAACAATTTCACAAGGATATATATATATATATATATATGTTTTCTGAGGTTTTCGCGGGTGTTTGTATGTAGGTCTTTGGTTGTTCGGGTTTT